>BGZK01002169.1:0-75070 GCA_005406025.1 Eumeta japonica | reverse complement strand
CGATAATTGCTTTAAAAATCCCATTCCATGCATTTAATTTTCTTTAGTACGCCGTTGTTGCATAACCCCCTATCAACATTAAAATAAATTATATTTAACTACAATCGTCTTTGCAACCAGTTACAATATTATTGCAATGAATATGCATAGAGATTTCACGCAATAGACATTTTACTGTTGAATCACGTGTATACGTTGTTGAACGAGAGAGCAATTAAGGATACTAACACTTTTCGAGCGAGAGGTTTTGCAAACCAGTCACAGTACGAATAAAAAACCGCGGTGGTTATTTGCCCTGAGAGCCAATTACAGTTAGTTATGCGTGAATGACCGCCGTTTTCAACTATAAATACGTGTAAATGTCGAAATATATATTAGAAATATTTTTATTAAGTGGAAATTGCATCTAACGTCACATCAACTCCATTAAAAAAAATAGGTTTTTTTTTAATTATTTGGAAAGCCGTATAAAAATATGCATTGCTATAATACACGGAACTATCGTGTTGAAAAAAAAAAAATATATTCTTTATAATTTTTAATATCGTAAACGAAATTAATTAATAAACGAATATAATTCAAATGATTTATAAATTAAATTAAAAAAAAACTATTTCACGGAGTTTATTCCTTTGTTCATTTTCTTGTTTATTTTAGTGCCATGAAAAATTCCTAATATAGGTAGAACGCATTCACAGCTTTGAAGCATCAATATTGATTTTAAATACCGTTATTTAACATCAGCATTGATTGTAAATATCGTTATTTACCGAAGAGAACGGGTGTATGAGGACCGTTCGCGGCGGGTCCTCGCGGGGCGCCTGTTACGCTGTCCTCCCTTGCGATTTTAAATTATACAGATGTTGCAGAAGATTACGCCAGAAGGCCTCATCATAGCGAAGTTTTCGTAACTTATTAAATTAGAAGCTATTAAAAGTTACCAGAGAAAGATGATCAAAGACGTCAAAATGTAAAACAGCATTTAGACAATTTTAATTGAAAATATACCTAGTTGAACAAATTGAAACATATAATAGAAGTGTAGACTGAATCGATAAAAATCAGAGATGATTACCGTTATACAAGAATACAATTATGAAAATTTATATTTCAATAACAAGAATTCTTACGCAACGGTAAATATTTAAGAAATTGTACCACGTATATATAGTTTCGTGAATGTATGTAAAAAATACAATATTAATCACAAACTTAACTGGTGCCTATCTTCCTACAAATATTTAAATTAGAAACATTCCAATAAATTAAAAATGTAACGCTTGACAACAGATTTCAGCGTTAGGTGTCCTTTCATTTGATTGTTTCGTTATTAAATGGTGTTAATATTTTAATGTAATATAGTAACAAATTAAAACATATCCAATTATTAAATAAAATAAAATATTACAATTGTCAGAAAGAAATTTATTTAGGTATATTGTTAACGCTGTAATTGTCACTTTCTTATGTTTCAGTGTTAAAAACTGATTATTATCCTGTCTACATATCGATTTTATTAAATTATATTAGATTTTACTGAATAAATGTTTATTATTCATACAAGAGACTTTTTAAAGATTTCTCATGCGAGCTGTCACAAAAGAAAACATTAATGTTATTATAAACTCAAGCTATTTCCCAGGAGGGCAAGCAAAGACTAGATTTCCACATGGTATGATTTTTCCATATTTCTCCTTTTCATGTAAGTTCGTCGGTTTCGGGTGGTTACAATTTGGCTCTTCTTAATATGCCACTAATTTAATAAGTCTCGAAGAAACTGTGTTTGATGGCCGCACCAATATCCTTCCTTTTACTGTCATTTACGTACAGAATGTCAAGTCATCTGTCTCTCATCAATTCACAAACGTAATCAATTTTGTCATTCATACCTGCGCACACATTCAGAGTACCGAAGCAGACTTCTTTGGTCCACGGAGACAAATTCTCTGGCAACGCTGATACTCTCCTGCAGTAATAATTTAAAAGAAAACATGTTGTTTCTAAAAAAAATCTTGCTAATACCAGAGATATGAAATTTCATAAAAAAAAAAACAAAATAAATGTTTGTTGAGATATGTTAAAAAAACATTACAGTGAAGAAATAAAAAAAAAAGTCAAAATTTCGAGTACGGCCGGTCGCCGTTAAACGAACAAACAATTTCAACAATCCAATAAATCTTCTTCGAAAAGACATTGTTTGTTACCAGCTTTTAATTGTTTAAAAAGATTACTTACCTAAAAAGATTACTTTCAAAAACTGTCACGAATCATCTCAATCTTCTGTTGTTTCTAATGTGGAATATGATCTTTCACCTTCACACGACTAAACTATCGCATCGGAACAGCGTTATGACCCTGTTGTCCTAAGTTACCCTTCATCCATTGGTACACCAAACTTAATGGATTTTTATTAAAATTTGGGTCTGACAATAGCAAGAACTGTTACCGAGATGATGACATCTCGGAAGGAAACAAACTTGATTGCCATATGATATTTATGTGATTAATCATAAAGGAGCTTTATTTAAAGAGTAATCTTATTTCTATATATAATAATAATTATTAGAATTATTTAACAATAATATAAAAGTTGAGTTCTAATCTTTTTCTTTTTAAATATTTTTAAATAACATTAACAAACGCACTGAACTGCAATAAATTTTCTAATAAGTATAAGATGACATATAAATATTATAATGTATAACGTAATTTTTCGAATTCAAAGTTCTCTTTTTTTATTAATAAGAAATGAAATAGTTGAGAAATGTAACATAGGTTGTGCTATAACAGAAAAATAATATTTCTAACTTGCTATAAATATATCTAAATCATAAGTTCATAATTTTATTCAAGTAATAAGAAACTATTTTAAGTAAAATATTGTAGCAACAAAAATATCTTAATGTTTCTAATAAACCATAATTTCACGAAGTTTCCTCGGAAACATATCACCAACAATTAAGCTAATTATATGCAATTAGTAAAAACGTAATAATATGAATTTATATATCTACAAGACCACTTGTTGAAATAATTGGCATTATTTTTCGAAAATACCTCTATTGTGTAAACACACCCTTTAACAACTTTACAATATTTTAGATTTTCAGCGTGAGGTACAAGAGTCAAGGGCTCAACACCGATTTTAAATGAGCTTCATGCCTAACTATTAAATAATACATAAGTAGCAAAAGTACCCTGTGAACTTTAGATACGTCACGCTTAATTATTTGAATGAAAATTAACGATAATACGATATAATACTAATATACAAGAACTTAATAGCTGTATAATACATTACTTATTACAAAAAAAAAGTCTTCTAATAAAATCGTATAATCAGTTGTGAGATATATAGCTCTTCAGCACGTATAATAAGTAGTATGTTCTGCGGTAGCCGATGTGTTGAACGAGAGGAAAATACTACGGGCGTTTTAAAGTTACTAACTGTTGCTAACTTCATCATTTACTGTTTACTTTATTATCAGATCCTCATCTCCACAAAACCCTGAAAATTGTAACATCTTATTGGATCCCAAAATGAAATAACTGAAAAAAAATTAGGAAACTAGACATAATTAAGTACTCAAATTTGCTCCGTTTCAATCCTTTGGAACAGAGAAATTTAACAGTTAAATTCCGGTTATCAACAAACCCTTAATCCGTCACTCGATCAAATCGAACGCCTTGGCTCAAATTGGAACTCTTAGCTGTAATGGTGTCCATGATCCCTTCATAAATGGTAAAAGCTGGCTATTATCTGACACAAGAGTTACTTAAGAGCCGTCCGATCCCACCCGACTATCACGCTCATATGTCACAAGCGACTCTCTTGGACCGACTAAACACACGGATTGATGCAATCCATGAAATTGAAATATGAATAATGCTATTATTTATTTGTATATAATATTTTTCGTTCTGAAACTGTAAAAATTCTAAAGATGAAAGCGTTCATGCTCTTATCCGAATCCACGTTGATGATAGTATAAAGAAAATTGAATAAATTACATTCCATATTAGCGACCGTACAGACAATGTAATATCCACGTAACCGAACCCTTTTAAGCCGGCGGGCGGGGGCCCTTGTGTTTTAATGGGGCATTTAATGTAACGGGATGCCTTTTGTTTCAAAGCACATTACCAGCTAAACCTTATTTAGTGGGTTAACCGCAGCAACGAGTGCGACGAAGACATTAGGGTGTTAGCGGCGAGGCCTCGGGCGCTGCCTCGGCGCTCCGGCGCGCCGTGGCGTCTTTCGGCGTCGCGAGGCCGTCGACGTACAGTTCTTTGAATGTCTCGGTGTTAATTTGACGAGGGAGGCCGCTCGTGAGGCGGTCGCCAGCCTTTTCGGGGTCGAGGACTCCGTCGACTCGCTCTCACACTTTAATTGTTTTATGTTAACATTTCAGGTTTATGCAAGACAATTATATCATATTTTTAATTTAAAGGGCTGCATCCTTTTTATTTAATGCAAGGCGCAGGTGGTTATTACAAATGTTTTTCTATTATTGGCTGCCTTAACGATTAAGATGTTACTAAGCAGGACAGTCTCAGTCAAACTAGTGTGATCAACGCCCTATACTACACATTTGGGACCATAGTTTTTGGCAATAGAGCATATCCTCAAGAAGATACATAAAAGTTACATTTTTTAATTAATCATAAAAATAAATCTAAAACAAGTGCTTGATATAAATTTCTCTCAACTGTCTTTCCTGTGATATGTTTTAAATTTTTCTATTTGTTGTAGTTTACGAGATGTCCATGAACATTTGTTTTCTAAATATTCATATATTTTATAATACTCTTATTTACCAACCATTTGCTTAATATTATTATAAATTTGTAGGAATTTAGTGTATCTTCAGGGACCTTATTGAAGAAATCTAATAAGAAATGAAAAACGTACTTATAAACCATTGCAACTCCAGCTTAACTAGTTGATATTCTGTAAATACAGTTTCTAATAGTTTGACATATTGCAGTACAAGTTTTAACATTCAGTGAGACGTGTTTGTACAATCCATTCGAATATAGAGGACATTATTGCGTTATATTTTATCAATCTACGTAGAAGCACACTCCTTCCCTTATAAACCATTTTACCGCTCATTAAGGGCTTTGTAGCCTGAGCCTTCCATGTGGTTCAATGGGTGTAGGAGGTAGTCGACGACAGTCGTCACAAAGTGGTAACGTCGGGATCGATGGGTAAACATATTTTTTGAAGCGTGGAGCGAACGGTTTAATTTTAACTCGATTAGAACGCAGCGGATCTGTCTCTTACGGAATGTAGTAACACAGCGACTGCTTTCACATAACAAAGTTTTTTTATTTTAATATGCAATGTAGCCTGAGCCTTCCATGTGGTTCAATGGGTGTAGGAGGTAGTCGACGACAGTCGTCACTAATGCAGTGGTAACGTCAGGATCGAAGGGTAAACATATTTTTGAAGCGTGAGCGAACGGTTTAATTTTAACTCGATTAGAACGCAGCGGATCTGTCTCTACGGAATGTAGTAACACAGCGACTGCTTTCACATAACAAAGTTTTTATTTTAATATGCAATGTAGCCTGATCCTTCCATGTGGTTCAATGGGTGTAGGAGGTAGACGACAGTCGTCACTAATGCAGTGGTAACGTCAGGATCGAAGGGTAAACATATTTTTAAGCGTGGAGCGAACGGTTTAATTTAACTCGATTAGAACGCAGCGGATCTGTCTCTTACGGAATGTAGTAACACAGCGACTGCTTCACATAACAAAGTTTTTTATTTTAATATGCAATGTAGCCTGAGCCTTCCATGTGGTTCAATGGGTGGAGGTAGTCGACGACAGTCACTTAATGCAGTGGTAACGTCAGGATCGAAGGGTAAACATATTTTTGAAGCGAGCGAACGGTTTAATTTTAACTCGATTAGAACGCAGCGGATCTGTCTCTTACGGAATAGTAACACAGCGACTGCTTTCACATAACAAAGTTTTTTTATTTTAATATGCAATGTAGCCTGAGCCTTCCATGTGGTTCAATGGGTGTAGGAGGTAGTCGACGACAGTCGTCACTAATGCAGTGGTAACGTCAGGATCGAAGGGTAAACATATTTTTGAAGCGTGGAGCGAACGGTTTAATTTTAACTCGATTAGAACGCAGCGGATCTGTCTCTTACGGAATGTAGTAACACAGCGACTGCTTACATAACAAAAATTTTATTTTAATATGCAATGTAGCCTGAGCTCCATGTGGTTCAATGGGTGTAGGAGGTAGTCGACGACAGTCGTCACTAATGCAGTGGTAACGTCAGGATCGAAGGGTAAACATATTTTTTGAAGCGTGGAGCGAACGGTTTAATTTTAACTCGATTAGAACGCAGCGGATCTGTCTCTTACGGAATGTAGTAACACAGCGACTGCTTTCACATAACAAAGTTTTTTTATTTTAATATGCAATGTAGCCTGAGCCTTCCATGTGGTTCAATGGGTGTAGGAGGTAGTCGACGACAGTCGTCACTAATGCAGTGGTAACGTCAGGATCGAAGGGCAAACATATTTTTTGAAGCGTGGAGCGAACGGTTTAATTTTAACTCGATTTGAACGCAGCGGATCAATCTCCAACGGAATGTAGTAACACAGCGACTGTTTTCACATAACAAAGTTTTTATTTTAATAGGCAAGGTAATAACCAGTTGGTACTTTATTTCGGTCTATGGCTTATTGTTAATTCTCAGCTTTATACGATTATTCTGATGGACAATTTTAAGGATAAGGTTATGAAATGCGTTCGATTTCGTAGGCTTATCCTGAAAAGTGTTTCAAAAAATTTAAAACCATAACGCATTGCAGATTCAGATTCTTGAAATCACGTTTTTATAAAATTTACTCGCCACAAACGACAACTATGAAAAAAAACAACTTTCTTTCTTTTCTCTAAAACCAAGTTTTCATGTGAAATTTATGTATTTTTCATTCAAATATCTACTTAGGTATTATTTTATATATTGATGCTAATCCACTTTTTATAGCGTTTCTGAGATATATTATTGCTGTCAAACAGACGAGAACAGATAGATCCTGACTTGCTTTTATAAATGTTTTAGCATAAGCAACTATAAAAATTAATTTTAAAAACAATAAAAAGAAGTCACACAAAAACAAAACCGTTCTGCATGACTTACGTCAAATGAATTGTTTATCTGCACTTATCAATATTTCATACAAAAATTTCTTTTTGCGAATCCCTTTTCAAAACCGCCGCTATTCTCGACGGCGCGCCCTCCGACGCCCTTTCGCCCTTTGTTCTTCGAACACAACAAGGGCGATAGTTCGCGATCCCGCGCACCCATCCTCTTCTTATTCAGTACCGGCCCTTTCCGATTCCGCCGTCGAACTTCTGACATTATAAGGCATAAAAACATAATTTAGTGCCCCGAACACGGATTCCTGTCCGCAATAAAAAGCCGGCCGCCGCGCGCCGGGAGCGGCCGCGGCGGGACAATGAGCTTAGCCGCTATGAAATTCAATTTCTGCCTCTATGGAAATGGACCGGCCTATGAGGCGGCGCAGGCGCATTGTCCGCTGTGATTTATATAACGCTTTTGGTTTCTTGTATTAATCTAATTGATCGGTTATTGCTAGGGCCGGTATGTCGCTGTCGGATTAAAATCCATTCGTTTTGGAACATCCCGAATCGCTATTGGACGTCTTGAAGTAGTTAGAGGGAAAAATGAACGGAAAAAAATTTAATGTCCATTACTTACATGGTAATGGATTTGAGTTGCTTGTCTCATAAGTAAACATTTGGCAAATTTAAATTAATTTAAAAGGTTACGTAGGAAAATACTTGATAGGTTAAAGTGAAATATTATCTCTTTGATTTTATTTGTATGTCTTTATTTCAGACCATCGCCGCTGAACCGACAAACATATTACTTTTTAAAATAAGGGAACAGACTCATACTATGTGACCCATTCACAGAGAGAGGCCTTCAAAATACCACGCTTGGACAGCAGGAGGGCTTAAGGCTTCATTACCTAGTCAGAGAATTCTCGCGCTTGTTCGAAGATATATTTAAATTATGGCGCGCAGCTTTCAGCACTTTTTTCAAACTCACAGATGGCAACACTAACGCAAATATGCCGGGACGCCAATTGATTTAAAAATGATAGTTTTTGTACTCATTCAGGAGTGGTGCGCTTATATAGTATTATATTGGTATTAAAACTTAAGAACCTATTACAATATATTTTTAAATAATTTTTTTCTCGGTGGGTAAAAAATTATACGTTCCTTTTGAGGGAAAACTGTCTTTCCAAAGACTGATAAATTGTTAAAATATTATAATTAGAATTGTACTTCAAGTATCTCGTTACAATTTGTGAAATAAAATACGATACATGTAGAATTAAAAAAATAGCGAACTGCAATAATAAAATAACAAAGTTGATCTTCTAATAATTAACATAATATGAGTTAGTTTATAAAATTTAGTCACCTATACTTATACTATGACTTAATTAATAGGTGACTACAATGTTAATAAAAATGATAGACCACCACTATTTAGCATTTTAGTTATAAACTTTGCGAATTTTGATTAGCCGCTTTTTTTTTAGTTTCTCTGTTCATCAGAAGATTTGATCAGTTTATTTTTATCTCAATACCGAATTCGGGTTGTGGTGATAAGCAAAAATAGTATTTTACTTGTAGCTATATCTAATTAGTAATTTTATTTGCAACATCACGTCACGCGATAATTTACTATTGTAATCAAAACCGAGTGTTCTTTAGTTTTGTTTTTTTTTTTTTTTATATAACACGTCGAGGAGCCAACGAGCAGCAAAACGCAAATAGTTACCGCCGCTCATGGACACATGCAACCTCAAAAGAGTCACCGGTGCCTTGTCGGCCTCTTGGGTAGGAATAGGTCATTTTTTGGTGAAGGAACAGGACTGATGGAGAAGAAAGTGGGGTGAGGAAAGGAAATTGAGCCACTGGACCTTTCACTCACTGGACGAAAGACAACAGCGGAAACTGTTACTTCACGTCTGTAAAAGTGTGGTCGTCCCATTTTCACGTTGTATCGAAGTTGATCACAGCATGGCTCGTATCATAATAAAAGTTAGTAATTTTATGATTTTGGTTGTCATTTTTTTTAATCATAAAAAAAATTGTGATACGGCTTATGATATTACCGCTTCAATATTCTGAAGCGATGAAGAAAATTCTACCCACAGTGGAAACTGACATTGAAACGCCAATCATCATAAGTGGAGATTTCAACTTCGACATAAATATAAAAATCAATCACTTTTCAGTTTTGTGAAATAAGAGTTCAATTCCGAATGCTGCCAGACTCATCCCACAACTCTAAGCAATACTTATCTTGATTAAACATTCACACATAATTTAAATGTCAATGTAGTTTCCTGTGTTTCATACTTGTGGTATCATTGACCTGTGCTTATTAAACTCAAGTTCGAAACATTAATTAGTCGTATCCACGTAAGTCTTACGCCTATCAAGGACATAGCTAACCGGGGATATTTTTGTACGTATGCTACCCATGAAACCATCGGGCCACTCAGCTACGGCATATTCAAAAGTGAGCTAGCGTCGGAACTTCTTGACGGATTTCGATGAAAAATAGTTTATTTGACAGACTGCAGCACTAGGTGTATTTTTAATAAACATTTATATTGAAAGTAATGAGTTTACTGTATTTATTTGGCTTGAATATCTATTTGGCTTCGATTGCAAGTCAAAATAGCTAGATCAAATTAAAGAGGAAAACGAAGAGATTAAACCCTCTTAAGGATCATTCAGAACCACTTTCAAGAGCTGAAAGTTATAATTTCTATTACCTAGAAAGGAAATTTAAAAAACGAAACTAACTCGAAATAGGTTGGCTAAAACAAAAGTTATAAAACTAGAACGGTATATACAAGTACAAAATACATAAAAACAAGATGGAGATGTTCTCTTGAGAGGTAATGATCACGGAATCGTGGAGTCGTAACATGGTATCAATTCGGGAGAAGTCAAACTTTTATTTCAGTGTCATTCTATACGTCAAAAGTTTTTCTTATATTTTCCCTACAAATTAGTACATTCTGTTTCTCTGGCATAGCAAGGTACTGTATCTATAGATATCTGCTAAAACCACCCATCGACCAGAAGTTGTCTGGCTATATAGATTATTATTCCTACCCGTGGGAAGTCGAAGGGAGAGCTACTATATCATGAGTCACATTCACACTGTTGGATTTAATATGTGATCCAAAAGTGTTTTACATGCGCAATTCTGAGACCATGCTAAGAACAACTTATTTGGCGAAATGTGATACAATTAACCCGAGAACAGATAAACATACATACGTATACATTTGGCCTGCTGAAATCATAACCTTACTTTCAAATTCATCACAGTCGGATAAAAATACCGAGCGCCTAAGATGGAAATCGATTTTATCGACTTCGCAATCTTCTTCATCAACCCTCATGCTTGAAATCATTTACCTAGCACACATTTATTTTGCAAAGATTCATTGATTTCATGAAATCCTAAAACCTGCGGTAGTGGTCTAGATTTCAATCCGCCTGAAACTTTTTCCATACGCGTGACCTTATCCAAGGGGACGGTTCTTAGCAATTATCAATATAATAGTGTGTTCCTGCGTTAATAAAGACCCTAAGAATATCTATATATGTTTTATTAAATTAGAAAACTAATGCACTTGGGTATGTTTTATAGTATTTTTATAATTGCTCATATGCATTCATCGTCAGACTTATTCGTTTCCCAGCTAAGTATATTAAGGCGGCGAATTTCCTTCTGAACACGTCCACAAAAACAAATTTAATTAAACAATTTATTAAGCGACCCCCCACTGCTCAAATCGAAAATAAATAACGAGTATTTCCGGACTTTCAAATGACAGCTATCAAAGGTTGAAACGACCTTAATTAACTCGATGTTACATACAAGTGAACGACAACGCCGGTGCTGATCAAAAAAAAATATCTTATAAATATACATATAAACATAACATAAATAAATATCTTTCTTTTTTCATAAATAGGTTCTTAAAATTTTTACGAAATTATTTTCGATATAAATGTATAAATTAGAACATATGCTCGATTGAGACTTTATAAATTAATATTTTCTAGAATGGTCTAATGAAACCCAAGATTAAAACGAATCCTCAAATAAACTAAATATTCGAAACAGTTTATTTCGTCTTTCTTGTTTAATTTACAAGTACTGTTAGTATTAGAATAGGGATTACAATTTGGATTAATTCTTGAAATAAATATTAGAATATTCTTTACATTGATACTCGAGAGGAATTTTTTTTTTTCGTAGCTGACAAATGCAAGTTCAAAGTAATAGCTTGAGATCAGCCTGTAAGAATCGGTCGTAATTGTCTTGGTGGGCCGACATTTATTCATATTTGTTTACCATACGTACGTAAATAGTATTTTAATCGACATACATGTTCTCACCATACAATCATATGCCGAAAGATAATACGCGTGCCCAAAACGAAAATGAGAGAAAATGAGAACTTATAGACAGATGACCGCCTGCAGCAAAATAATTTTTATGTAAACTCCAGTTGCAAAACATATCAGTAAATAATGTGTCATTATTATTATAAGGATAAAGGCGTAAGAAATATTTAAAATTTTTTTTTTTATAAATCATTAATTTATAAATTTATGCCGACAAGGTAGATAATCAAAACTTCATAACAGGGAAACAACTTTGTTTTTTAATATTCCCGTTTTATTTGAATGAATTTTTCACACGAAGCTCATAGATCAAGACGGTCTAGCATCTAAAATCTGAAGTGACAAAATCTAAAATTTCCTGTCACACAGTGGAGCCCTAAAAATTCGAAAACTCAGTATCTTAAGCAACAAACCAGAATGATTGAATTCCTAAGAGTTAGGTTTTAATTCCACGTCAGCGATTAAAAGCGTTCAGCCGGAGGGCGGCCGGGCGGTAATCGGCCCCGCCAATTAGTAACCATTAAAAGCAATTTGCCTTTATCGATATTCTCTGGGTGTGGGCGAAAAAATGTAACGTATATTTTCGTCTTTTTTTTATTTTGTTTAATTTTAACGAAGCAATTAGCCGTATCTTTATACGATCGTCTTGAAGGCTAGTCATAATTGTTTGTTTGAATATGGAAAGAGATATTCGTCAATCAACACTGGCACGTCTTGTAGTGAGCCTAAGATAAAATTCATGAAACAACGCAATATGCCCACAATTAGAGTCGAAAAGCTAAATAGTTCGAATTCCACCAACTATGGGATATCAGAATGTCGTAGCACATTCATTTACGAAAGCGGTGGTGATCGTACAGCCAACGCGTCTTTGAAGTAAACGGATAAGTTAAATCGTTCATCACGGAGCTGGTCACGGGCGGTGATCGACAGCCATCAGCTCATGCTGGATCAACGTGGAAGGCCTACGATTCTAAACCCCCAATCTGCAATTATATTGCGGGAATTTTGCACTTGCGAATGATGCAAATGACAAAAACAGACAACGATCATCTCTGAATAGTTTCCATCGTCATATCTATCAGTTGGTGAAATAATGTTTCAAAATACTCTATTTATTTAAGATACAAAATTATTTAAATTTTCCATTTAAATGTGGTTTATTATTTATACGCACAATAAAATAGAGTTCGTTCTTATATCGCTTATTGGCCACAAACTAGACGAAGAAGCAAAGGACACGTTATTTTTCTTTTTTTTTCTTGATTTCCCCTCACATCGAGATAAATATTAATCATGATATACGGAATCTCTTTCAAGAATGAAAAATATTAAAATAGTTTTAGTGAAACATCCACTTTATTCATTTCGCTGCTGAAATCTTTTTATTTTTTCTTCATTTCAGAGCGAGTCTGCATTTCGACTGTTTCACGCCGTTGGTCCAATGCGGGCCGGGAGATGCTACGAACGTCATCATAAACTCAGACAACACCCCGAACCGATGGCTCACCGTGTCCTCCGAGGGACGGAACGAGTGCCTCAATTGAACTTGAAAATTCGTTGGCCTGTTCGCTCGTTGTTAGGGTTCGGCTTCGGTAACTTCTCGAAGTGAACGCTCTTTGAGTACTGAGCTAATAATGAAAGTGAATAAATTTTAAAATTTATAAGTCATGTTTTTTTTGGTGTATAAGTCATGTTATTTTAGGTGTGAAAATCTCACCTTTAATGAGAAATATTTTACGTGATTTTAATGTGATTTTACGACTGCTGTATTTAATGAGAATTTCGAAATGATGATCAATTACGAATATTTTTTCGACATTTAGTTATTAAATTATGACTTTGATGAATCTAAACACCTAACATAGTTGTCTTTTTAAATTTTTTTAACTTATTCTCACCTTAAGCCAACCGTGCTGGCTCAATGCAGATTGAGGTCTCATATACAAAATATAGAAAGTTAGAATACTCCGTTTGCATAATATTTTTTGGCGATTTAATTAACAATTAAGATGCACAAATAAATATTTGTAATAAAAGTCAACTACGGTATAGAATAGAGAAACTATAGTATTTTTAAGCAACCAAGAATTAAAATTGGACATATTGATAAATATTGAAAAAAAAATATATGATTTTTCTATCCAATCGTATGTGATTGAATAAATAATATGAGTTTTTGATTTAATATGTCAGATAAATTCATGCAATATAAGTTATTTAGTTTACTTTTTACTTTTCGATATTAATTTCGTAATAATACAAATTGTTTTAAATTTTGGTAAAAAAACTCATTTCATTTTTGATTTTCTTCCCCAAAAAGAGTTAACTTAGTTAACTATTTCGTAGATAGTAGAAATACACTTGAAATAGGTCATTATTGTATTCTTTTGGCATTTACATTACTGCCCATTCCAAAATCTGATTCACCCCAAGAAGTATGAGCATTAAACTCAAGGCTCACTCTTTTTTTGCTCAAAGATACACGACAGGTTAGTCAATAAAAGTGGTACATTTTAAAATTATATGAAACAACCTGAAAGCCGAGCAGTTCACTTCAAGGGTTTTTCGTTTATATATTCAATGGATTTAATATCGCTTACCACATAACTTTTTCAAGGAAAATTTTTTAATTTGTGAAATGGCAAATTTTGAATTTCAATCGGGATCTTATTATAAAAGCGCGCACAATACCCCTTAAATGATATGTTAACTTTGCTGAATCTGGTTTCAGGAGCAGCAAGGTCATTCTTATGTCCAGTGTTAATATGAATGTAGCTCATTCTCTGGAACGATCCTATATTTCTCTTGACATGTACCAGCTTTTCTTATGTGCATTGCGACGTTGCAATTAAAACATTGATTATATCAAATGTTTCTCCTAGAGATACGCTGTCGGTCTAAAGTCATATATTGCACAAGTACTTATTAACACGACTCATCAAAGAACATCGATAGGATTCGACGTAACCATCGATACAACTATGCGGACAGGGGCGCGACAGCACGACGAAGGGAAAAACCGCGAAGCCCTTCCATCAACCACCGCGAGATGTCGCGAACGGCGCAAACGCGAGCGTAACGCACGCGGGCCCGATGCGGCGCGGCGATTGTCTGTCGGGAGCGACAAAAAAAAACTTGTCCGCAGTAAAGATGCCATTCCGGCAGTGAGTTGACGTTCGCGAGATAAGATTCGGCGGGGAGATTCTGTGAAAAATTGAGCTGTAAAAAAGGCGATGCGCGCGCGCGGCCGCGGGGCGGAGGGGGTGGTAGATGTGTCCTAGCGTCGAGATCGCCGCCCCGATAGCGGATCGGTTTGTTATAAATTACGACTCTGTTCTCGTAGATGCAATAAAGATTGTACGAGGCCGAGATGGAAGGCCTTTCGCCCGCCCCGGCGAAGGAGAAATAATTATTGTGCACTCATTTTTCAGAATATCGATATATGAAAGTTATACGTACATTATAATGCGTCATTCTTGTTATTCGAAGTCTACCGACGTCGTTCTTAAGATGCGTATGCGTCTGAAAGGAAACTCTAAATATCTCGACATCGTTTACTTTATAAACATTCCATAACGTCAATTTTGTATATACAAGTTTTTGCGATATTAAATTATTTAGAAATCTCCGCTTTGAATAGTAAGTAGAGGACATATCACTCTCATTTTGCAGCTGTCGACTACAAATATCATTAAGAGCTCTTTGCGTAAAGAGCTATAATCGATGACGAAGTGGCTATTTAAAAAACAAACCTCAAAAGCACGCATCGGTTACGAATTGCAAAACAGCTCGCCTTGTCTGATCGCGGCGATGAAGTTTCGTCGTAGTAAATCCATGTATCGACTGCCATAATTTGAAAATTAATTGAAAAAAAAAACAAATCAAAAACGCAATTTATGCAGCCCGTACAAAGACGAAATCTGATTGATGATATTTAATTTTGATATATATCTTATTTTGCTATCAGTTTAGGGATTAATAAAAAGCCGGACAATTGCGGAAGACTTGCTTTAAGGTTCCGTGCATACTTGATTATATATGTAGATATATCATTCATTCAGTACTGATACCGGTTTAACAATACCGATCTTAATATTGGTTGTCCAAGGAATTCCGACGTTTGTGCTCTTGCAAAAAAAAATAAATTTGGAATTTTCTTAAAAATTTCCGAACTTTATAAGATCCTAAATTTTCATAGCGCGAAGTTAAAAAATTTTCTCCCATATATTAGTTTATATCATCGTCCATACTCCATTACATAAACAGTAATCAGAAAAATATATTTTTTCATATAATTACAAATTATCGGTTTTAATTTTTTTAAGGTGAATAAGCCTTTAACGCCTTCATAATGGGAGGCAACTCAACAAACTGATGATAACGAAATCGGGGGATAGCTTTTGATGCTGTAGCTACATATCTATCATCTACGCCCAAAATTAAAATACACCACTCAATAGTTAAAAGATCAAAGAATTAGTTACGTTTAGCGAGGTCTGTGAAGCATCGCATGCAGTGGAGGAGGAAGAGCCGAAATTTTGAGGTCGTTTCGCTGCGTCATAAAATTTCTTATTAGTATAAATTTTGACTCGAAGAAGCTATGATCTTAATTTATATTTCAATTGTAAGCTCTTGTCAAAATCTATTAATTGCGTATGTAAAATATTAGTAACAATATGTTATAGAAAATATATAACATAATGAGTTAAATTAAAAAATTAAAATAAATATCGGCCTATAATCATCAAAAAGCTAAATCAAAATGTAGAGAATCTAAACAATTAGATAGGGCTTCTCTCAATAACAATCCAGGGATACCAATAAAACACTACATGACTACCAGGGATGTAAAAGAATGAAGGCATCCGATAAAATAAACGACGGCGCCAGTAAAGCTGCGGCTGGGGCCACCGAGGCTGTGCAAGATGACGTAATCGCTTCTATATCAACGCTGGGTTGTTTAGACATCAATTATGTGCAAATAATAATTAATAAAGAAAGATTTAGCAGCACTAATACACATTTAACTACTACATTTATAACTACACGAAATCCGAAGGACTTCTCAGTATTCAAAAATAAGTACACATATAATTTTTTTCAAAGAAAATATTATTCATTACGTACACGTATTCACGTAAAATACACGGTCAAGTCCAGGACACAGGCAAAACCAATTTTTGTCTTTTATTCATGCTATGAGACCTTTCTCCTTGCCAAATTTCATGATTCTAGGTCAAAGTGAAATACTCTATAGATTTTATTTACTTACGAGTTTCAAAATATAAGGCATAAATGGCAGTATTTTGGCTGTATTTTTGATTAAGTTGACTTAGAAGCTTAATTTTTTACAGATTAAGGGACCGCAAACTTCAGTCTTTCATGTTAAGTGGATACCTCCACGTGTTTCTAAAAAAAAAAGAGTCTTGACAGACAGACGTTCAAACGGCCACCAAAGAAAAGAAACATTTATAGGTTTTAAGGGTTTCTTTTCTCTTTGAGGTACGAAACAATAACAGGGGCAAACCATAGATATGAATCATAGTCACGAATTGAAATTGGAGTAGATACTTTAAATACCGAGCAATTCATAATCAAATGTTATCCCATCGGGAATCGTGTTTAAGAATGAAGTTCATTCCTCAAATTCTAACAATCATCCTCGGGGTCTCTTAGCGACAGACTGTATCTGTCTCGTTCTATAAATCTTGATGATCGGCACGAAGCCCGCATGTTATTGATGGCCGTATTATACACACGTGACATGCGAATAGTTTCGATTGTGTATAAGGTTTGTATATTCACAGTGAGCATACGTATAGAAATGTCCTAGTGAATAATATTATATTTGTGACATAGCAATTTCGTAATTATACATGCTTTTTTTAGTGCTGTGTTGTGATCGGGTTAAGGATTTTTTGCTTTAAGTACTGTGAAGATACTTTCAGTGTTTTGATATAGACCTGGGGGAGTTTATTATTAATATTTTCTAAATTATTTCTTTCATGGAGTTTTTTTCTTTGCCTTTATTTTCACTAAATTTTTTCAACTTTTCACTAGAGTCTAGTGAAAGCGATTTTTTTATGTCTGTCAAAGTACTTGACAAATGACTATTTTGAATTAATCCAATAAATATAATATTTTAAGTGTCCTACCTTATTGTAAGTATTTATAAGAGGAATATATGAGATATTATAACATTTTGAATTGCGAATCTTAGTCACTTTACATATAATTAAATTTCTTTAATATTATATTTGCATACTATTTACACGAGAGTCTTTCATTTCAAATGCTTTATATAGAATATAACTTTTAGAATCGCATTATGCGTAAACTCATAATTTAATTCGCTTATTGAAACATGGAAAATTTCATAATATAGTGTCGTTAAACTTATAGATATACAAGTATCACATTCCTTCTGATTCATTTGGAAGTTGAAACGAAAACTATGAATTCATTGCATATTCAAAAATACGTTTTTAAGTACGCTATAACATATCTTGGGAAATTTGCAGATTTTTATGAGTGACTTCTGAAAATTATCATTTTTGTTATTCATAAAAATGAACTATTTCTTAGAGAACCAATTTTGACAAAACAAAGTCTATATATTGCCTCAATCTATGCTCAAGTTATCTGTGAAAACTGTATGAATATTCATCAAGCGGTTTTGGAGACTAGCGTATTCAAACATACAAACCGAAAGGTATAGTTTTAAAAGCAAGCTCCCGCGATCAACTTCCGGCGACTACTTTCAGTGCACAGACACGACGGTTCTACAATTTTATTATAAGCATATATTATTCATACTACAGACCTTCATATAAAACCATTTCTCTACTAGATCTAGCTTTAAAATGCTTTCAAAAACCTGTTAGACTCAAAAACAGATGCAGGGGGGTCACGGGAGTAATGCCCCCCCTGGGGTGAACTATTGTCTTATTAATCAAAACGAATTGAGGCCTGGTCTGGCTGGACGACTAGTATATGACCTCCCCCTGACGCAAAAGCTGGATCTGCCCTTGATTAGACTATGTCACATGGCTTGAGCGAGATATTTTGATATTTTGAGCGAGACAACGCCGGCCCCTCAAACGTAATAACAAATATTTTCAATATAGTTTCGTTACTACGTTAATCTTCTCGCTTGCTCTTCGTATTGCATACTTTTTTCTGGGAATGGTGAAAAATTCGTAAAATATAAATTATTTTTTATTCATGTTTAAAATGCATAGTTACTTATAACAATGAGCTATGTTCTATACTCATCATAATGTTATTTGTGTTAGACAGATTATATATCTATTTTCGTACTTTTTTTCTTTTTTGTTTCTTCTATCAAATCATGCAATGTACCCACTTGTTACGGTACGTCAGAACGTATACCGATAGCAAGTTTTTGTATCACAGCGACTTTTATACAACACCATCCAAAACTTATAATGGAGGCATTTAGTTAATATCTTGAGCTACCCAATGATATGCGGGTATTCAATATACACACGTCTTGTTAACCCGTCTTGTTGTTGTTAGACATGTTTTCATAACGCTAACTTTTCAGACATGCCTATGAAGAGGTGACTCTGTCAAGTCAAGACAATGACTTTGAGTGCCACCCGAAATTTCAACTAAATGTTCAAAAAAAATGAAAATTCCGTCGTATCCCATTGGCTTACCGCTCCTAAGTGATACTCCTCAGGAATAGGCAGAATCAAGAAAAAAAAACGCTTTGACATACATGCAACCCTTCAAACCAAATATTTATTGCATTTAATTAATTACACTATTCCACTTTACATTCTTGAATAATTTATGAGTTTGCAAACCAATCCTGGTCTCGTTTCTTTTAGTGGATTAAAACCTCTTACAGATGGATGGACGGAGTTTCCATGACAGTGAGGTTCCGTTTTGGTTTATCTCGTATGTAATTCTAAAGAAATAAAGAAACCAATTATGTATAATAATGATTAATAGTCTGCGTAATTTGATCATTTTTGCAATCACTCTTTTTTTTTCATACATATTGTTATTAATCAAGACTATGCTTTAATGCTATCGATAGGAACATATTATTTATACAGAATTTTTTTAATGCCTTACAGGACATTTAACTCAACTGCAGGAGAAATGTCCTAAAAATAAATTCTTAGTCTGAATAAGACTGTTGTCAACGCCTCTAGTGAAAAGCACTTAATGGACAGTAACCACTATGTACGTTAATATATTTCGGGTATATGAAGACATCGCTACAGCCCATTGAACGTAATGCTTTATACGATTGTCTCATATGGGAGAATATATTCCACTCCGCTGTCTCGCTCTATTTATATGGCATTAAGGGGGCCCGCACTGAGACGGACCCGAGAGAGAAGACGTATTTGAAGTCCACTTAAATTTTTACATTTACCATACTGGAGTTTAATAGAAAAAAAAATTGCAATGCATTCATATTTATCGTTCATCATTTATGACATAAAAACGTATATAGGATTACTAAAAATAAATAAAAGTTAAATTTACATGAGGTAGTTTTTATTCACAAATATTTCCCGGAAGCCGATTGGCATTCGAAGAAATGAAAGCAACATACTGTATGATACGTATTATAGGTATGGGTGTATTAATTTTATTGCTTTGTTGGTAATTTATGGTGGCCGAAAATGGTGCAATTGGTGCACTCCGTGTTTTGAGGTTTCTTCAAGTCAAATTATTATGACGTTTCAAGGCCATCGATGCATATTTGACTCCATATGCCACTTTATGCCACATACATAGATCTTATGTCAGAAGTTTTCCTCCGCCATTAAACAGTTGTATGATTTAAAATGGAAAGGTAATGAGGTTAGAACAAAACCATTGTTTCAAACACGAAATTATAGCCGCAATCTTCATATTACGAAGTCAAGCGTTTCACCACCGAAATAACACTGTATTTTCTTCATATATTATGAAAAACGGGATGTGATGTTTTGGTTTCCAAAGTCTTGAATTTGCTTTAAGCTGTGATTTTATTATTAACAATAGGTTTATATTATATTTAATCATTTATTTTTAGAAAAAATGATATTATAGCTTGTAATTTATATGTACAGTTTTTAACTTATTTGACTCTTAAACAAAAAAATGTTATGTATCACATGTTATACATAGCGAAATTGTGGTTTGGCATAATATTATCCACATTATAAAGTGGATAAAAATTACATTTAAAGACATAAGTAATTGTTTTAAATTAAATTTTGATAATTCAGTAATAAATGAAATTAATTACAAATTCTTAGTATATGACTTCAATAATGTCCACATCTTGTTTTAATACGTTTTTGCAACTAATTTAAATAATACAGAATTCTCTTTCCGATTTTGATATACATTTTTATAACTTTTTTTGCCGAAAAATCAGTAATGCCTTTTACTGTCATTTAAATATCTTGAAGAAAAAATTATATTATTTGAGTATCTTCATTCATAAAGAATTACTAAAAGTAAACTGCTACTTTTTAAGGTCTGTCTTGAGATAAAATATGTGAATTATTCTAGGTTTAGATGTTAGAAGAGAGCATTAACTTCCAAAATTTAACAATGATTTAATTAAATTTTTGTGTTTAGTTTTTTTGGTTTCATATACTGGAGCAATTATATAAACTATGACAGAACTTTAGATAAAAAGTCATATAAGATATGCGTATAAGTTCAAATTGATTTCAATGAAATAACAATTAAACGATATATATAATAAGATTTGTTTTAATTTCATACATATTTATTGAAAATGCATTCCCCATTTCAAAAAATGATGCTTGAAGGTTAAGATCAATGATATTTTAATTTGGTAAAAAATTATAACGGCACTTGAATAAGAAAACCATTTTAGAATTGACCTTTAAAAATATGAAAGTGTTTTGTCGTATTCAATAAATCGGAAATAACCTTCACTCTTATTAGGACCCGACAAAAAAATATAAAACCGCCTCCGAAAAGCCCTCCTTCGTGGTCGCTCGTTTGTCCTTTGAGAAAATATCGCAAAAGGAAATATCTAGTACGCTGGCCTCTTTCCGCTGATTACGCAAACGCATATTAGGTTTGTATGTTTATATTATATGACAAACAGGACGTCACATATGTTATTTTGTGTATGAAATATACGTCGAGCTATGGACAGATTTATCACAATCTCAACGTTTTGTAGGTTTTAACAACTTTCTAGATTGTATACTGGATGCTTTCTCTAAAAATATATTCTATGCAAAATTATATAGGTTAGAAGCTTGTCTGCAACATGCATTGACGTGCAGCATGCAACCCACCGCTGACCCTCGAATCTGTCCCTCCAATACGAATCTCTATCCAAAGATTCGAATATTGATTCGAGAGGATTAACAGATATCGAACACCTAAGCTTGTATCAATTTTTTTAATTGTATTATTCTGTTGATTGTTATATTGTTTATTCCTACGTATATTTCATGCCAACCAGGCACATCCTCAGAAAAATGCAGACAGTCACACATCCACCAGGGCGTAAGGAGTATTGGAAGCAATCGACAAATGCTGTCCTAACCTCGTTATGTGAACTGTTGTCATACGGTGTCAAAGGTGACGAAAGCATACTTACCAGCAGCCACAGACCACTACCAATAGACATGCTTGTCAATTGTCACAGACTAACCATCACCAGCCATTACCCAAGTAGTCACAGGCAAGCGTTCAATAATGGCGGTTTACAAATTGGTAATTGGGCAAATTATTATTAACTTTATGTTTTAAAATTTCGAAAATTTTCCAAAACATTTTAAAAACTTAAGTCCTTTTCACATACATGTAAAACATCGAACTTGTGATTGTTATTGAGTTTATGACCGGTTTATATTAAGTGTTTAGCTGAGATCTGTCTAACAGACAGATCTCATTTCCTCTCGAATCAATATTCAATTCTTTGGATAGAGATTCGTAGTGGAGAGACAGATTCGAGGGTCAGCGGTGGGTTGCATGCTGCATGTTAATACATGTTGCAGGCAAACGTCTATTATGGATTTTACCGAATTAACACCTAACACAATAGAATATTATATAATTTATAGTTAGAGATAGCTATCTTTATTTTTAAGAATGAAAATTACTAAAAAAAATACTTCATCAGCTCCCAGGGCGTCCCGCTAAAGATGGAAAGTGTGTGAATCCTTCTGACCGCCAATTAACTAAAGTCACAATATTTAATGATAATTATCAGATTTTTGACAATCCTATTCCTAAGCCATACTTGATCACATTCTTTTATTTGAAATAGAATAACCATTGTTTTAAGTATTGCTGAAGTCATGCGATACTTCAGAAGTACTGAACAGTTAATGCAGAGTGTTGTATGTAAGAGTTTCAATATTATTTAATTCTTTTTGACGAACCACACAACGGTAAGCTCCATCAATGTATTCAAAATAATTAAACAGAATCAAGTGAGTATAAGTCTCTGTCTTTTTCTCTCTTGCTGCGACGATTAGATGGCACCTTCAGACGTCGCTGATGGCTCTGGGTAGGAAAGACTACCCGGCTGGACTACTAGTTGATCTGCATAAGATTCTAATTTCCTTTCAAAGGCTTCGAGAAAAATAATGTGGCAACCTGCCAAATAACTGCCGTCAACAAAAAATAACTACCGAAACTACCCTTCGCCGTTCTCGCTTACTTCAAACAATCAACATATTTACTACAATTAAAATCTTTAACGTGATTGTTTGACAAGCGCTGAGATTTATTCATAACTTGCGTGTTTTACTAGCGTTGAGATGGATTCACAGCAAGCTTGTCTTACAAGAATTGAGATGAATTCGTAACGTTCTTGGATCCATAGCCATGGTAATACATAACGTGAAAACGTTGCCCAAAACCGAATCACAGTAAATCATTTATAGCTGGACACGATAAGAAAATGCATGACAAGATGATAATCAAAAATATTTCGAAGAAAAAACTGACGAGATCCTTTTCCTCGAGAGATGTATAACAATTACTGTGTGAAATATTGAAATAGCCTGCTAACAGTAAGGGAAAGTATCAATTGATAACTATTCATATACAATTAGATGTTGATGAATGATATTGTTAGGCGTAAAAAAGAATGCACTAGATTCAACCTTACACATTATAAAACAAAAAGTTTCATTGTCTATCTGTCCATTTAAACGCTTATAATTCGAGAAGTATTCATACGATTTACACGGTTCTTATTTATTACAGAAATCGGTTATCTAGCCGGATCTAATACATATTAGGCTATGATTGGTTACCTAAGGTTTTGAAGTAACAATTTTGATGGATCGTGTCTAAGAAAAAGTAGCGGCAGGCTTATAGCTCTAGAATCATTCGTCCGATTTATGAAATTCTTTTTTGAATATTGAAATATGTTCTAGACAAATTTCATATGCTAGCTTTTATCCTCGAATTTGCTCGTGTGGACATAAAACGAATACCTTACTCTCTATACCGGTCAGTTATTGGTAGTATCGTATATTACCAATAACCGGCACTATCCGTGGACGTGTAAAGAACAATGCCGGTCAGAGAGTTTAATGGAATCATGAGCAGAACCGGAATCAAGATTGGAAACGAGAACGAGACTCAGAATGGAATCGTGACTGAAAGCGTGATCGGTCGATTTAAAAGATAAAAGAGTTCATTTCTTATCTACGCGAGCGAAGCCGCGGAAAATAGCTAATACATGTAGAAAATGCATTAATTAAATAAAAATCCGAAGAAAGATCTCGCTTTGAAGGCTGTATCAATTTTTTATCAAACGTGAAAAACTACACAGATTGTACAACAAACTGAACGTTTCAGCTGGAACTCTGAAGACCGACATTGATTTCCCGACAGTCATGAGACGCCTAATAATAATTCACTGCCAAGTCTACACTGCGTTAAATTTAAGTCTCTAAATGTCGACAATTTGAATATAAAAAAATAATATAAAACAACGGCAGAGGTCGCACCGGCCGATAAATATTCACGCAATTATTTCCACCTAACCTGGTTACGCAGCGTGACAACACACCGCAGCGAAGTGAGGAGAGGAGGTCGGGAGTATATTTTTACCTCTCGTCGCGGGCCCTCAACTCATTTCCCCCGGGAGGGTATCCGATCATACAGAATATGCCAACTCGGGATATACACGCGAATTGATATCGCGGATGCCTCTTGTTTGTGTTTCGCTTAGGTGGAGTAATGGCTGATTAATAATAATTCGATGTAAAACGCATGAATATTCTCGGCGAAATGTTACTTTTGATATGTGGTCATGGGAAAAGGTGGGTCGGAGCTAGTCCCGTTTGGAACTATCTCGAATTTTCGGAGCTTTGCATATCACGAAGAAAAAATGAATCATTATAAAGTATGTGTTTTCAGTTTGAAAATATATGTTTAAAGTTAAAGTTTAGGACACACTTGTATGATCGTTTTAAAATACAATTACCGACTGATTTTTTTTAATATGTCGTTTGGGATATCAATAATCGAAAAGATTATTTTATAGTAACACAAAAACAATAATTTATTAACATTGCCCAGCGTTTATTCAACAAAACAACATGAATGCTCATTTAGTAATTTTCATATAAGTTCACCTAAACACTTGCAAAAATTGTTAAGTTGTTAAGTTAAATGTATATTGTTTTAGTACCTACGAATGGTTAATAAAATCACGTAAAAATCACCATAAATTATTGTTTTGGACTCAACGTACAAATATGATTCAGTCATAATTTTATGACATATGCCCAAGTTTTATTTGTGTTTATTAATTTTTTCACTAAGTTTACTGCTTAAACATTGCACCTGCTTTACACAAGCCACTAATATAAAAGTGTTGTTGAATAAATAAATGTACCAACTCATCGGTATGTGCTGGGACTCAAAACCCCCGACTTTCTAATTGAAAGACTTGCCACCAGGCTACCACTTAATCGTTTCTAAATTGTTTGTGCATTTCAAAAATGTTGAAATATTTTCTTCGCAAAGGTATCAAAAAGCAAACATATTATAGAGAAATATGCACTTTGAAAGAAGTTTGTCGGTGAATGCGTCTTCTATACATACCAAAAGAAAAGTTCTGACTGACCGACTCACTGATTCATCATTGCCCAACCCAAACCTTTCTACCTAGAAAGCTGAAATATTGAACAGGAATTTCATTTAAGATGTGATAAGGAACAAAATTGGAAATTTCAAAATTCATCCTCTAAAGGGGTAAAATGGGGAATTCAAAGTTTAAATAATAAATAGACATTTAGAATCAAAAATGCAAAACATGCTCCTAAAAACAAATTAGCAAATAGTATTTCTATTTTTTTAGTTAATCGCTTAGGAGGTAAAAATATACCTAAGAACTGATATATGTTTTTATTGTTGAAGTTTTTTGGGACGTTGATTCCGAAAACAGCATTTATTTTTGGGTACGTTATAATTTTTGTGTAAATTGAAATTTATTAATTTGTTTGTCTGATTATGTTCGTTTGTTCGCGCATTATATAAAGACTGCTCCATGGAATTTGATGCGGTTTTCACAAATATATTGCTGGAGATCTAACTTATACACTAGAACATGTTTCATTCACTAGATGTCTACGCGGACGGAGTAAGGGCCAAAAGCTAATTAGTTAAATTATTAATACTATTAGTTTAAAACAAGGTGAAAAACACGACAGAGTAACTTTTCCAAGACAAAAATGTAATGAAAAGATTTATGATTCCCACATTTCTTCGATTTGGACCTTCATTTCAATTAATATTTTATTCTCCCGTCCCTCCTAGTCCAAGCTAGAACCTACACTCCCCCATATAATTACGCTCCCTTCGATGTATCGGGACTTGTCCCTTTCAGTCATTGCGACTGGCTGAAGGTTGAGCGATGATGATGATGATGATGATGATTCAAAATACAACTATCTTTTTACACTTACGCACGCGTGATCATCTTTCCAGTTACATCATATACCTATAAATACAACTAGCGCATTTCGAATGGGCTAGTTGTCTTTTGCTTAATTTACTTTTAGGTCTCGTCTTAAGTGAATAAAATGTAATTTTTTTCATCATTTTTTATTATTGTTGTTCATGAAATATAAATGAAATAAAATTAAAAGTAAACATTTTGTTTTCTTATAACATAAAATATTTAATATTCCGATAACGAAATAAAAACCTTATTCTGATAGACAGTATCTGCCGGAGAACGTCGTATGTCCAATTTTCAAAACAAAATTATCAATGTAATGTCATGACAAAAAGTTGACAACAAATCGACAGACTGTTGTTTCACACTGAGACTTTGTCTCATCACAAAGTACAATTCAAGAGTGATAATCCACATAATAATATCAGAGGCCCTCGCGATATAATCGAATGAAATTCTATATCCCTCGCAAAATTGTGAAAAAAATAATCACATCTTATTAATATCTGGAAACAGGATAAAAACGTCTACAAACATTTTTTTATTTATTTTTCCCTATAAGGGAAATCTTGTCTGTTGTAAACAGCCACTGTGCCAATCTATATCAGACAAATTACATTAAAAAATATGAATTCGAAGAATTTTATTTTCTCTGAAAGGATAAATGAGAACACGGAGGTAGAAAAACCTGAAATAATCAAATCCGTCCGTTTTGAATGGAAGCAATTCGGGACACGCGAAATATCCGATACTATGAGTATTAGAAATGAGAAAGAATACCGGGAGACCGATGAAACTCAAAAGGGACGGCCCGGTTAGTAAATAAATTCCTTCGGTAAGTAGGCATTGCCCTAATCTAATTTCGTTCACGATTATCCCATCAAGGACTCTCCGCCTTGAGGAGAATGTTAATAGCTCCTTTATTGCGGATCGTTTTACAATAATACCTTGTTCCTTGGAAATTTTCATGTTTTTTTTTTCATTCAGGCTTCGCATTTTCGACACTTCACAGCCTTGTTCAACGCAAATGTTAATAAGCGCTCATTTCTGTTTATGTCTCAAGGTAATTCAATCTCAGAAGTTCTACGTCTATTAACATTATTAACCACTTATCCGTCATGAAAATGTATTTTGATGGAAAACATCAAATTCTGTATTTCGATGCGCATAAGTTTTGTTTTGGCTTTAAACTTTCAAAATGACTAACGTATAGTAAAGTAGTATACGAGCGGGTAGTTACTAGAAATGTTATAATTTGTCAGAAATAATATTATTCGCTATATATTCAAAATAAGGTTATGACAACTTGTATATACAATAAAGTTTTCTTCAACATAAAAAAATAAGAATATAGTGGTTTTGTAAGGAAAGAGACTAAAATGTTTTTTTTTTTTACCATACTCCGTTATTTACAAAAAAAAAAGCATTGATTTGCATATTTATTTACGAAAAAATTTACTTTTGTGTAATGGACTAAGATTTTCGTTTTTCACTTATGTTACTTTATTCTTAACATATGTCTCGTGGCGCGCACTGTTACGCTTTTGTTACACCACATTCATAAACAATTATAAACAAACATTCATAAACAATGCATTAAACATTTCAACTGATGTTCAATCCCAAAGCGGGAAGTAGGTCACATATTTCATTGTTTAAAACGTGTTTTATGCTTTATCCTTAATATTACAATCGCGCAAACGAAATATAATTTATCTAAATACAAAGGAAATGATGAAAGAAATAAATACGCTTTATCAAATGTACGATATAATATGTAAACCTAAGCCCCATTACCTGATATTATCTGGTTGTTAATAACAGATCGTCCATTTCTTGTATCCCTTTAATTTAACAAACAAAACGGTCTTGTTCTGTCATTATTTGCGCCGTAATCAGCAATCATATCATTACACACGATGTAGATAATGTTTACTTGGATAATAATATGTTTGTGTGATATACTTTTACAACGTGCTGAAACTGTCGACATTTTCAACCTTAAGGTAACTCAATAGAGGTGGTTATTTCACTATCGATGTCTAACAACGTCTTAGCAATCATCCATTAACTATGTATTGCAGACTACAATTTCTTCATTTGAAATTGGCTTAATCACAAAATGTCCGCATAAACTAGCCGTAGTGTATTTCTGCTTTGAAATAAATATGAGGAACAAAATACCATACCAAATAAATAAAAGAAGTAATTGTGTTATACCGAATTTGTATACCGTACAGTTTCATTGACAGGTAAACATTTGATGACGGTGTGTGGTCCGGCGGGTAAAGCCATTCATAAATTAAAAGCTTTGAACACAATGTCCTTAGAGGAAACCTGTTTGTAGTAGGTTTTCACAACTTGGGATTCGGATGAGATTGGTGTCTCTTGTACATTGTTATGCTAATATTCATTATTATAACAAAAACAAGATGATAATAATATAATTAATAAGAAAATAAGAAGAAAAATGTTTGATTTTATCTATCGGCTTTTCAAATTTATTTATCTATTATTAAGCTCTAGCTTATTTTAGAAAGGTAAGCAGATATCCAGATAGTACTATCTTTTCGTAACTCTTGCTTCACCGACATGTATCAATAGTTTCTTACAAGCCCATCAGTTTATAATATATATATATGTGTGTGTAATTCTACCCTTGTTTAATATATCACCGATTTGGCTCGCTATAAGATTTTTTGAGACAACCCTTGCCAACTTTTACATATATACATGTGCTCTAAATATTCATTTCATTCAAAAATACTATGGACACAATACCGAGTACCGGTTTTTATCGATAAACCAAATTTTCTTGACGTACATAATAAACCCATGGACCAGGACTTAATTATAGAGAATCACCATCAATTTTATCGCGACAAACCCGTTTAACTATCTATAAAACGGGTTTATCGCTGTACAATTTTTCATTTGCAACAGCAAACAGAGGTCTATCACATCCTCCATTTATTCACTTTTTAATATACCCACTTTTTATATCATCACATGTTTCGTAACCAAAGAAACTACCTTGCTATTTCTTGCTATTTATATAATTTTAATTTGTAAATGTATGTCTTAATTAAGTTTATTTCAAGATGTCATACATGTCTTCCTTTTTTTTATTTGAGGGTCGAATAAAGGATTATTGTTATTATTAAATGTAATTAAAATATATTTTTGAAAAATTATAAAACAAATTTTGTTAAAAATTCGTATGAGTGACTCGGTGGAAAATTTTATTTTAATGATTAATCTTTTTAGTGATATTTATCACAAAAGTCAAAGAACTTTTACTTCAACCGCGCATAAAAGTTACACGCACATGATTTTTTTATTATTTTATGTTGTATTCACGCATCTCGATCCTTTCTTTCGTACACCATAACCCTAAAATTATGGTGTATATACTAATGTAGTATATACACCATAATTCATAACTTCATATATATCCCTTCACAGAATTTTTCGTCTACCTTACCATCACCAGCAACTTACCAGTCGATTACCCGATTGTCCGCATTCATGAGGCATTTGACGGATGACTCACTCATTCCTCGTTCATGTCCTTTCAAATCATACAGATTTTCATTTTTAATTTAGTGATTTGTTTGCCGACGACATAAACTCTGTACGAATTGTCATGAAAATATGGTAAAATCAATTTCCTGAAAGCAACACGCGAAAACCGTTTATAACCTCGTGCGTTAATTTAATATTTTTATACTATTGCTATTCTCGTTTACAAATAATACTTAGCTGACTTTTGATTTCTTGTAATAGAGGGAAGCGTGAATCTAAACGGAAACATGTTGTATGTTTGAGTGCGAAAAATAGGCGGAAGTTGGTCTAAATTATATTTTAATAAAAAAAAACATTTATGCCCCAAAAAAGAATTTATTGAAAACGAGTATATTTCGTTTTTTTTTATTAGCTTCGCGGCAGTTCCTGAAACGCTATCCAACCTGTTGTTCTTCGTTCCATATTTTGCATCAAAAGTGAATTGAGTCAGAATTGGACGAATCGAGGCTTATGTTAAGAGTACAGCTATAATAGATAAGACCCCAATTCTAGAATTATTTGATACGAATTTAGTATATTTTTAGTATAATAAATCCTATATTTGCAACCTAATATAGTATTTGGAAAGTCGTTATTGGGAATTATTAACATAGACAGTATGACATCAAGTTATACCTATGAATAAAAAATAAATAAGTACTTACTTTGGCTACGTACTTACTAATGATAATAATATTACTGAATTTCACTTACGAACTAATAATACACACGACTAACGCACGCAAGAAGTATTAAAATAATTATGTGAACCATCATTAGAATTTATCAAAACCTTTTTGTTATATTAAAGTGTTACGTCAAAGGTCTTTCGGTATTAACCTACGGCCTGCGGTCGATATACTTGAATATGTAATTAGCCCTTTAAGCATGGGGTATGAGACAAGTTAGATGTAGTGCCTTAGCGATCGGAAGTCTTACCTTGAAATTCGATATAACGTGAATTATTGAAAATAACGCCGCGATGAAGAATATAACGCATGTACTCGTTGTGCTAGTGGTCAATGTTTCTTTTAAAAATTTATTCTTTATTAACTTGGCGTATATACACTAATAATTCCTAAACATAAACACAATTTTTCCCACATATATGTTGACTTGTCATGTAATTATAACATGCAGTTGTAATAATTAATGATTATGTTAATTATATATTAACATAATACGGACGTGAATTAGCAGTTCTTAGCTATAATCATCTTCTGTTTGTAGCGGGTATTGCATTCCGTCCAGTGAGTGAGAGTTCTGGTGGCCTACTCCCACCTCGATCAGGTATTCTATCCCTTCCTGAAAGATCGGCAAAACATTGATGATTCCTCTGGAGTTTGGAATATCCATGGGCGGCGGTGATCTCAAAATGCTACAAAAAAAAACAGTGAGTACGAAGCTTTTTTTTTAAATTAATAACGTAACGTAAAAAACAAAATTAAACTGTTTAATTTAATATTTTAGGAGACATATGCATTTATTTAAAACGGTGGTGTCTCAGTGGTTAAGTGCGAAGTCTAAAAAGATTGGGGGAGGGTATGCCTTAGAAATAGGGCAATTAAAATTTGATATAAGATTCATCTATTAATAATTTTATACAAAACAGGAAGTTATAAATTACATGAAAAATATTTAAATGTAAAATTTTATGAGAAAAAGAGAGAGAGATTCAAATTCGAATTCAAATATATCTTGAAAGACGTCGCAATGCTTAAAGACTTTACACTCTTTTTACTTAGCCACTTTACCACCCGTTCGAAAGGCAGTTTTCAAGAAAACGAAGCGCTTGAAACTTGAGGATAGCTCTTCTCAAATTAAAATATATTGTGTTTACAATCAAACATATCTAAATTTATAGTGTGAAGAAACACATCCGCAAGAAATGGAGCCGGTCATGCCTATGAATAATTGTCGTCTAAATATGTATAATTACATTTTTTTCAGAAGCATTTGCTTAATTTTGATTTTTAATAAAATAATTAATTTAAACGATTTAAATTTTTTTTTAAGAGTAGATTATGCATAATTTCAGGGTCCTTATTCAACATACGTATACAGAACCCCTTAAACGAATTCTTGACTAACGTAGTCGCCTAAAATGTATGAACAGTATATTTTTATTTCTTGTATTGAATTTATGTCTATCACTATTCTTCCGGAACATTTCTACATTTTTTTTGCGTATATTGAATTTTTATATATAAACGAAAGCCGCATAGAGGAGGCGTAACGCTTTTTCGTTATGTTACGATTTTTACTAATCGACTTCTACCTCAAGACGCGTTAAGGAACTTCGTTCCAAAAACATAGACAAATATTTAAATTGTACATATATGAAATAGGTCACCGAATATATTATCGATAATGAAAAAAATGTGTACATGTTTATATTTAAGTATTTTAGGTATATTCATAAAACTGATATTGTTTGTATCATGCATTTCCAAACTTGTGTAAACTTAAGAAAAGAATTAAAAAATATATGATGCTGTTGCTATTTTTTTACAATAGAGGAAAAAAAACCTGACTCCACTCCAGGGGATTCGTGATGATGATTTTAAAATCACATTTCATATATTACAGAATTAAACGCCCTTTAGGAAATAGAAAACAATTTTGCAATAGTGGTGGTGCTTACATAACACACCCGCACATATTCTGTTACTCGATTCGAATATGAAAAACCGTGATTAAATTCAATACGAAACTTTCAAACCGTAAATACTTTAGTATAAGAACGACTCGAGTAAAAAAAAGCACTCTTAAAAAAACGTATTCACACACGGTTCTAGGCTATGATTTTTTTTTAAATACAGCCTCTGAAAAATGAAACACGTTCACAGCGCTTTGAAAAATAATATTTTTTAAAGCAGATTTTTAATGAAAATTTCAATATCCGAGGTCGACTTCCCTTACAAGCGGCGATAAATTAATGTTCCGAGCGGCCACTGCGTTAGCACACTCGATATGAAATACTTGATTTATCCTTTATTACTTACGATACCGTAAAGCATTGATTAGGACATTATAATTTTGATTTACGTGCCAGAGCTTTTATTACCTCTTACAGTAATCGTTCGGCCGTCATAGACAAATGTTGACCGATTAAGAGCTTTGTTATGAGCGATATCAAAGAGGAAAAAGCGTTGATGCATAATATAGACGTGTAGTCGAACGAGTCGATATAAAAATATTGTACGACTACAATAAGACAAACGCACGTAGTAAAATTGCATGTGTAAGAAAATTTGCGTCATGTGCATCTTCCAAGGATCTATATACGTTAAATATACGTCCCAAGACGGCGTCTTGGTCAAGAATTTTTTCGTTTAATCAGTTAAACGGCGCTAGTGAGAAGCCAGACCTTATAGTGATGCATGAGCAAGTATCCTTAACATTCAGAACACTAACCATGTTAATTTTCATATGAAAAAAAGTCATTTGTCTTTTGCACAAATAGTTACAAACGATGCCAAAAACTAATTATACTTCTGTGCAATGTGATTTCTATAGAATATGTATTGATTCTTCCAAGTTTAAAGAAATGCCGCGACATTAAGTTGCATGTTGATCAACCTTCATTCATATAAAGTGCTGTTTACATTTTATCTGATTAGTATTAATTTAACACTAGGACTTGTTAGAATCACAGAAGTCTAAATGACTACGGATTAATTTGACCACTTGAAGTTATACATGTGTGTGTGTGTGTGTATGTGTGTGTGTGTTTATTTCTCTATTGCGATTCTTTCAATTGTACAATCTTTTTTTACTTTGTTCTTCATTTCTTTACAAGCTGATGAATGATGGTTTCCGTGGTTTTCTACAGTTTTATGCAACGAGTAAGAATTTGTGAACATTGTTCATATTTTATGAATATCGTATAATTGAACAGCATACAACCACAAATATAAATAAATAATAACAAGATTAAATATTAGATGAAAATTTTCAATACAGGTATGCAATGTTTAAATTTTTAACCAATTAAATTTAGTGATTCGTTCAAAATATACTAATTACCTTTGAAATAGCATGTAAATACATTTTGATAGTATATTTTTACTATTTTTTAACAAATACGTGAACTGTCGATTAGCTTTTATTAAAAAAAACTACTATAATATGAATTCAAATATATTCATTTCATAGGTTATATAAAGGCACTTTAAAATACGTCATAATGTTTTAAGAATTTGCAGTATTTGAAAAATGGCCACTCGTACGTAAATCAGTTTTAACTTCTAGAGCGAATAAAGAAATTGAGGGTAACCTTTTCAAACTAAACTATACAAAATCACAACGAAATATGAAACTATCACAAAAAGTAACAAACCTGAGAGAAGTCGAACTTGTCACGAGGATATCAAATTAAATCACAATATTGCAATAAACCTTAACCTCTACGCTGACGTATAAAATAAACAATATCTTTAATTAAATCTATTTCGAGCACTTCACCCTGTCTTCCGGTTTTAATGAGCGATTTCCGGTGCGGCTTCAAAGTTGAACCGCTTACTTCCCTAATTAAGATTACGTCACTTCCGGCGTTGCGTTGAAACAGGCGTCATCTCGAATATGCCCCAGCGTTAAACGAACATCACCGACACACGCCTACAACGGGTTCTCCGGATCATCGACGATAGGTCATTGATCACATGTGGCCCTTCAATCGCCAGATTCTGTTGCGACACTATCGGCACCCGCAACTTCGCTTAAAACACGCTACGAATAAAAACCTATTTTAATCGAGCTCCATTTGAATTCCGTCGTCGAAGGGCCCATTGAAATTTAGCTAAGGGTCTCCGCGACCCTACATTCGGAGTGTTTATTTCGTGCGCGCGACGCTGTAATCAATTGCAGTTAAGGTGATGAGTTAGTCAATATATCAATGAATGACTTATACTTATTACTTATGCTCTTAATTTTTCGTTGATCTAACATAAGTATTACGATTTTCAAATAACTGTAGTTAGTGCCTTCGCCGTACAGATACTGTTATTGTTTACCGGATGCATTAATTTCACCCTGACCGGCGTCCGCGGTTGATTTGCATTGTCACAAAATTACGGCTACACTAACGGCGTGTTTTACTGAAGGACAAAATGTAACTTGTAAACGTAATCCGTTAGATTTGATAGATTATCCGTACTTTATTTGTCAATAATTTATTTCTACGTTTTAGTGTCTATCATTTCTTTCCTGTCGTAAATCTTACGACACGCGAAGAAGATATTACGAGATATACATATTTTATTTCGCAGCAGACATTACACTTTTATAACTAATTTATCCATAAAATAAATAAGTATATTTTATCAATGTAACTTTATGTACAAAAGCTCGCTATTTTTATCCATGAATATTTGTTACAAATAATAGTTAAATATTTATCAATTATTTTCAAAATTTTTTTTATTATTTGAGAAGATTTATAGTGAAATATATTTTTAATTAATCTGTAAAATTTACTGGGTAATAAATGTTTTAAAATGCTAATCAGGCAAAGAGTACTATAGAATAATATAGTAGGTCAAGCCTTCATAGCTCCATAGAAATAAAAATATTATCGTTTCGTGTGATAGAGGTCATATATCATACGTCATCTTCCCCTGTTCATTATGTGTAGTGCCTTATGAAATATTCTAGAAATCTATATTAGCAATTAGTATAATTTGATGTCTATTAATTACTTTTAATAATAGATTCCACATAATTAGTTATTTACGATAACATTTTAAAATGGATTTGTCTATTTTTCGATATCTATTCTCGAGTCGAACACGAAATGTTTGTATTAAATAAAATTTTAAATTAGAAATAACAATACGTCATTTAACGTACATCTGGTAAGGACTGGAATATGAATAAATTCAGTTTTACACAGTGTAAATTTTAAGTAAACGTGGAGAATAAGTATATGAAATTATAATGAGCATAATTTATTGTTAATTCCAAATGAATGTAAATAAAACAAAAAGAATATATAATAATTTAATGTTCTGTTACTACTTGGTAACAATGTTTATAAGGTAGAAGGAGTGTGGATTGTTATGTGTCAACACGTAATCGAATTATGTTCATTAATTTTTAGAAAACATAGACTCAAAAAATTTCTTCAGGAGAAAGACCGACAGAATATCTCATGACCACCGATATTTTACAGCATGTTCCTGGACAAGGATTTCCTTTTATCTACTGCTAATTAAAAAAAAAAAAGTTAAAGATTCCACTTCACCCGACTTACCGATGTCGTCGCAGGGCTTCCTTTTACTGTTCGAGCAAATGCTTATTCCAACTTTAATTCGTTCGTAAATTAAAAGACACCGCTGTCTCGTTGATCACAAAGCTACATATTTTAGCCATTTTTTCCGATGCTCTCCATAGGCAAGTAACCTAGCACATTATCAACTTTTGACAGCAATCAAAGCAGGAGTAGGCGGCTGTGTCGTCGCTTAGCCGTTGGCGTGTCGGCCACCGTGAGCCCGCTGTGACTGACGACCACTACGAAACCGTGACCATATCGTTCCTGTCCATAAACATCACAGGACACGATATTATATGAACTCCGCCAGAACTTTACAAGTTTTATTCGTGGAAGTATTATGCGCCGGTGTTGAGATGTCTTCAAAGCAAGGTCGAATCGTTCTGATCTACAAAAATTCCCATTGATTATATTGTAGTATGACAAACATTTGATTGGTAAACGTCAATCAACATTCGAAAATGCGAACGTGATAATAAGGGTAAAAGTAGAAAGAAAGAAGATTTTACTAGGCATAAGAACAATGTGGAAGAAAAAAAAAACACAAGTTACATGATCAATTGGGTCGTTGGGGCTGTAGCACTGATTTTCATATAGAGCCGGTTACGATTAAAACAATAAAAAATATAAAGAGTAACCTAAACTTAAACAATGGAAAAATAATGGGAATAAGGATATTGATAATTAACAAATAGAAACGGTAGTATTAACTTAATAATTATAAAGGCTTATAAAACAGCCTCATTATCGAAACATTTATATATGATAAACATATGTTAACATTATTTTCGTCGCGTAACTGAGTATTGGTAAAAAAATATTCTTTTATTTTTATCCGAAAATTGCTTATACTTAATAGATTACGCAAAAGAGGAGAAATATTATTCCAGATCAGTGTGTTTGAAACTTTCCTTAAACATAGAGGTTTTATGCTGAGAGATGATATGACCCTTTCTTCCTTACATTAGATCACATTATGATTATATTTAGTTACGATAATATGATAAAAGCCTCGAAAAAATAAAAAGCAAATAAATTCAATTAACGCTTTATTTGAGAAACGGTTAACAAACCTAATTAGTATTTCAGTATTTGAAAAATGAGACCTTTGACAGTGAAAAAAAAACGACTCCGAGAATGAAAGCAAGCAACGTTTTCTACGTTATATCTAATTAATGTCCTAATGAAATTATTTAACGAAAATGTAAGTCATTCTTCATAGAAAAAAAAAGCGGGCAAGATGTCCGTTGCGGTGCAAATTAGAAATTAAATTTAGCGAAGGGACGGCGACGGGCACAAATAAATCATTTCCACTTTGAAGTCTTAATTAATTTTTAAGACAAAGAACGACTTATCGCGTCATTCCCTGTCTCTGCTCTGGGAATGATGACGGTTAATTGAATTCGAACCTTATTCGGGAACGTTCGTGGGACGAAAATCTTTCATTTTTTTTTAATCTTTTAAATTTTATAACGAGTCGCACGTATAACATGATACAATCGATCGATGTATCAAAGCACAGCACAAATTAAACCGATTTAGAAATTTTAATATAGTTTTAATGAACTGTATAAGGTCACGGCTCGGCGGACAGCACTATGTTCATGAACTGTCCAAGGGTTGATACGCAAGGGCTTTGCACTCTCATGTAATATTATAATTCAAACATATAAATAGATCTCCGCAAACGAAGAGTTTCATAACTAATCTCTATTTATACCCGGTCAAATCGATGGCAATCTGAGTAACACAAAATAAGTGACGTCATATGAAAATCAACATGGCAGTTGAAAGACGCCATATTGTCGACATGAAAAAAGCTTTACTGCAATATGGATATTGTATTAAAATAGAACTTGCAAGTATCTCCACAATATCCAGTTACCTGAGAAATGATCAGCAATTCAAGTTTTTGGTACGTAATTTTATTGACAGTATTATCGATTCAGGAATAGTGCAACTAAATCAAATTTAATAACAAAACAGTTTTTCTCTCTATTGTGAAAATAACCCGACTGCGAATATTATTTTCAATTAGCCACTTCCAATAAGTTAACAATTGATATAATTGTTTACAAAACTCAATACCTCTAATAATAATAAGTTATTATTATTAAATCAATGGTTAATTAAATATTCAAATATTAAATCAACAAAGAACAGGAAATTAAACAGAGCTTAAAAACGCACATAGGTATGTTTATTTTTTCATAAACTAAATTTATTTTTTTGAAATTCTGTAGTGAATTCATAACGCGGTCGTTGTGTTACTTTATTAATCAGCTTTTCATAAAATCGGCTATGCCACGCGAGCACTGCTGCCAACAATGAAGTACACTTAATAATCAATGAATCGTAATATCTTTCAGTAAAACCTAATTTTTTATTCCATAAATTCTAATAATGTGTCACAGCATATAATTAATACGCAGCATTTGTCTATGGATGAAACAGACTGTTCAACCAAAACACGACGTTGTCGTGTTCAATCAAACACCTCTCACAATCCTATAATTTCAAACTGAGGAAGCTTTGACCTTAAGCCCTCCGTGTTGGTCCAATACGCGATGGATGTAGCTTCTGGCCATGGTCATAATTGAAATGACAACATTTGAAAATGACAGCATGCTCTTCGAGGCACTGACAGAGTGGTATCAACTGACTGTGATTAAAAATTCGATGATTGATTCAACCATTACGGGCGTTTATTCGCGGTCTTTCTCATATTATGTATACATATGTGCCACACAAGTGGATCAGAGTAACGAAGTAGTTAAAGTAAACAAGGATAACTCATATATTATTGAACGTAATAACACTAATGTTACCGGCAGTCGTGCTTCTCGTGGTACGATATTACATCGAGAGTGATTACGTACGACAGGAAAATTGCTGCTTGAACTAAATACATTATTTATTTGTATAATCAAGTCAGAGTCGCTTACCTATAAAGCTATTGTAGAGTGTCTCCAATTTCATTCATTTTTAGGGCTCCGAGGCAGTGTGGCAAAAACAAAACTCTTATAGTTACGTCATGTCCGTTCGTCAGTCCATATGTCATAGGAATTTTACTCAAAAACTACAAGGTGTATATTGACAAAATTTATAATATAGGTGTTTCTGTATTTTAGCTAAATAACAAAAATAAATATTTTTAGAAGGGGGCACTCCATACATGTAACAGAAACAGAAAAAAAATCTTGCGGCAAATGTCTAAGTTTTATAAAAAAAATTGAAAAGGTAGCGCTGAATAAATGCTTTATGTATAGTATTATTTTCAATATGATCATATGTACCGTTTTTGAGTTATTGCGGAAAAACAGCGCTTCTCAACAAAAGGGCGTAAGTGCCATAAAGATATGCCATTTTTTCAGGAGCACATTAGTTTACATTCGTTTTAAGAGTAATAGCCGACATACTCATTTGTAGCTCTAGTTATAGGCGACTAATATGCTTATATAATTATGTGTGTAGCGCAACAACGTAGGTTTTTCATCTGTAGTACATTTCTTTGTGACAACGATTTCGGAGCCATGCAGTGAGCATGGTCCGACATGCTCTTGGCCGGATTTTACAATCCATATCTTAATCATTAGTTATGCTTATTTTAAACAAAATCATTGTCACAATAATACGCACCTTAAGATTCCTTAAAAAAATTAAATAATTAGTTGATTTTTAGTCGGTGCCAGCTGAAGCAAATATATATATATTTGTTATAGTTCAGATGGCCTTTACTTTTGTACTAAATATGGAATATGGAATAAAATATGGAAAATCTTTTGAGGTGGCTCTGATAACCATTCCAGGGTCTTACATTTCAGCTAGAGCACAAACACCCCCAGACTCACATTTTCGACGGATTCTTGATTTAGTCGGTTTGTTTCCAACCCCCATAAGTTTTCGAATTTATTCGCACCTCACCGAACAGTGAGACAACTTGAGCAAATAGTAGTAATGAGTATTATTGTTTTTTTGCGAGTCTACAGTTCAGCGAATCCTTTCCTTTTTTCTAGTCAGTTCAAAATTTCACTAAAGACCAGGTGTATTTAGCTTTTAATTACGTGAAAACCAGGGAACGGACGGTAGTATCTGATCTAGAAACAAATAAACCGTTGATTTGACCACACGTTGAAAATGAAAATTCTGAGATGATACTCTTGCGACATTTAATTTCGTTCTCTGATTTATATTATTTCCAGTTACAAATTAAATTACTCTCATTCTTTCCAATAGTATTGCTATAATACATAATGTGCATAATTCACAAAAACTCATAAGTTCACCGTACTTATGCTATTATCACTAAGGAATTACACTGTCTTGCCGCTTAGTTTCATAGGAACATTCTATACTAACTTATATTAATGACATAATATCCATTTTAATTCAGTCTACACATTCGTGGAAGTTTGTCTTTAAGGAGTTCCGTTGTATGTCTTAATACTCCATGTCCAACCCATTTCGTGTCGTCCATATCCATAATTAAATACCTATTTTGCATAGAGATTGTCCTAAATTTAACAATATCTCAATCACCTTTGTATTGCGACCGTTCGATACTTAAGAATATCTCAATCGCTTTATACTTTCTTTTTGATTTTGAGACGTTTCCTAGTGAGGACTTTTCTTCGTAGTCCAATACCAACAAAAATAAAATGGAACCCTTTAGAGTTATATAGGACCCAACGTAGAAGGAATAATTCAATTCAATTTATAAATATGATTGTAATAGTTTTTTTTTTACCTGAATTAGGTTGTTCTGATGACCTGATGACAATTCTAAGTTTTGTCCTATCATGATAGTTTTATGATTTTTACGATTAGAGGATCAAAATCCTATTCTGTAAATTTAACCTTGTTATTTAGGAAACAAATATTAAAAAGAACTTTATATCCGTTTCTAACTCTTTTATAATATATCACACGAAAATATTGTTTCAGCAAGTACGTATCCATATAGAGGTGGCAATTATTCGAGCAAGTGAAGCAACGAAATTATCCTTGTAACTGAGATATTTGCCCAGACAGCCAACTAAGGCTTAATTGGTTTCGGCTGGCTAGTCAAAGAAATCTCATATGACACGTCGCTGCGACTCAGCTCATTCGATATCAGATCCCTACTGAAGTTCGCCGAGCAAACAGTACAGTCGCAAGAGTAATTGGACCACGGGACTGTCATTTATCTACAGCGCTAAGCTCGCATACTATTTCCGGCCTGAATCAGTCTGCTGGCTCGGATGTAGACCTGTTTCGTAATTTATTCCAAGCCCTAAAATATTGGACGAATCGATCTTCACTCCAAATATCCCTTGACGCATTGTATCACAAATGTTTATTCGCGCCAGATTTTGCACTTTGATTAGTTATGCTTTCTTGAATATTTGACGTTAAAAGTGGAAGTGGACAATCGCTAGGAAGGAAATGACCTTAAGTGGTCACCGGAGCATATGTTGTGTAAATTTTATCTTTGGCAGCGGGCATTCATTAGCTGACAGGCCATACGGTTTAGCGCTACGTCTCTTACTTTGCTCGGGTTCTACTCCATTTCGCATCGATTCTCGTCGTCATTTTTCGCCTGTAGGTTTGTACTCTGTGTTATTAAAAAAATTAATTTGGATTTTTTTTCGCGATAGATATTCGAATATTTACTTAAATAATTATACACAATATATGTTCTCTCTGTCATACTATCCAATATTATTTTCGAACAAATAGTTGTGAAAGCTTAAAATTAACCGAGGAAATAGGTACCATAGTAATCGTTTTTACATTTATTACATTTACGGTAATAAATGTAAAAAACTTTGTTTTTATTTAATGTCTATGAATGTTCATTTGGTAGGTGCTGAACATTCTTAATGAGCGCGAAGATTTTTCAAAATGTCGTACCTTCGTTATACCATTCCAACAATCATACATCAACTACTAAGACCATTGAAGTGGGGAGGTATATAGTACCTCATTGACTGATATATAACTACGCTTATACATTCACAACTATGGGTCATAACATATTTTTTTCCACTCTTTTTACTGACGGTTGCATCTTTGAAGTCGATTGTAACTATCTTATATGCTTATTATAAAACAATTTATAGAACTTCTTCATCGTTTAACTATTCCATTAAAACGTTATCCATTACACAGTCATGAACTTATTTTTAATATTTCGCAATTTAAAGCTACTTCATGAATCCTTGAATTTTTTATCGAACGGAATATTCCTTCATCCGTCTGCCTGTCTAAAACTTTGCACTGATGTTAAAAAAATAGTAGGTAGTACTAAACTGTGAATTATTTCATCCTAAATCTAGCTTGAGCTCTAATCGAACTTAAACTCAATTTATATATTTTATTACCTAAATTAGATATTAAAATACATGGACGCAAATAAAGTTAGACCGCTTTCTTAACTTCAACGACGTATAAAGTACTTTCCTTACTGATAAATTTGTTCTTAGTGCACATATTCTCGAAAAAAACAATAAACAAACAGGAAATGGAATATTTACATTGAAATGTGATAGAGGCATGCTATGGCCAAATTGGCTTTAACACGAAAAGGAACCTGCTCGATCTATGAGATAGTATACTTTCACAAAATACCCGAAGTGGCAGTCTCCGCTGTTGCCTTACGCCTAATGAGTGAGAGTAACGGTAGCGCCACTCCTCCTTCCATCAGATATCCCATTCCTTGCCAGAAGGCAGGCTGCACAAGTGATTCCTTTGAAGTTACGAGTGTACGTGAGTGGCAGTGATCACGTACTCTTTGGCGACTTGCATGCTTGTTTATCCCTACATATGTGATAAAAGATCTAAAATATTTTTTGTAAGATTATTTATTATAATCCCACTCCTTGTGTCGTATTGACTATGCATGCGTCATCTAAAATCATTTGAATTATTGAACTATTTTCTAATTTTAATTAATTTGAAAAAACCCCACATCATTTTCATTATTGTGTCATTTATCAAAACACAGGCAGTCACATTAAATTCGTATACAGTACAATACCTTACGATATTTTGAATCTCATAAAAAGAAAAGTAAATACTAGACGTTATTGTCTATAGACACTGTAGACAATTAACATACACATAATGATATTTATATACATCCGGACACAGACAGATTTAAGTCGGTCACAGTGTACACGAGTGGTATAAGCGGGAAAAGCCGCGGGAGTTGTGTAGTTATCAGTTTTTTCCACACGTATAATTCCGATGGAAATGAATTCTTTTCCATCTTTCGTATCGTACCAAACCATCACTTTCGCTCCATCAACGAAATAACAATTCGAAATTAAGCACTCTCCACTTTCGACACGAACTTAACCCAATTTCCTATTTGTCGGCGCGTCCGAGGGTGCAGCACCCCGAAATTGGTGCCCACCAATAAGCCTTGACCTTTCGCCTCGTACGATTCAATCATCCAATTACAAAACAAAAAAAATACGAACGACGACAGCTAAGAACTCGGTGCGCCCAACGGGAATAGGGCGTATCGCCAACAAATTCCGCGGCGGTATAATTCTCAATGCTTCAATTTTTCTTACGTTCCAAGGTGGTCACTTAACGCACCTTCGGTTACCTTGAAAAACCAACTATCGCAATTTAGATTTAAGGTATTTTTACATTGCCGATATAAAAAAAATTACAATGTCAGTTACAACATGTATACCTACCTATATTTGGCGATATTTCAACAAATCACCCTCCGACTATATAACTCGATTATTTACGTCACTTGTTTGTGATTGATTTATCTAACTCAGTTCACGTACGGAAGTTCAACTGTTTTCGTCGAGTAAATTCCTAGAAAACGAGGCGAGACAAACCACATACAGATAGACATTAAAGGTATGTTAGAATGGTTGCGATTTTTATTGGGTGTAACAAATTCTAAAAACATATAAAAATAGTTTCCAAAACAAAAGAAAAGCAATGATGGTTTTAAATGAAATGAGGAATATTATCAGCAAATATTGAAATAATGGGACAAATTTTAAGCACCCGAAACGAGCTTGCATTTAAAGATTGATGGATGTTACTGAGGCAAGAGAGATATGCAAAGATCGTACCATGTGGAAATTTATAGTCTCTGCCTACCCTTCTGGGAAATAGGAGTGAATATAAATTATTGTTATTATTAATATATTCAAATAATCAAGTTAAGGTACACATTTGGTTAGATTGTTTATAAAGTTTCGTTGCATTAGTAGGTATACGCCTAGATTATTAATTTTATTTCAAGTATTACGTCGGTCAGTAATTTAACTTTTATAGACTTGCGAATTGTTGATATTAATTAGTTAACAATTTTAAACAAAGAGGTCGGTTTCAGCATTAATAAGCTACAGCAACGCATTAACTCGGCCGTGACTTTGCGCGGGTGAGTCGAGTCGAAAATCAAGAAAGCTCAAAACGGAACGCGCCTACCTGCCGCGGAGCAATTAACAAAGCGCTCGCTCGGCGCTGCGAAAGCTCCTGATCTCGTAATATAAAGAGCGAAAAAAAAACCGTCAATTTCAACATGAAAAATGACCGACCATTCCGTTTCGACGTGGAAACGTCACGCCTTTTAAAATATAAGAGTGATAAAGGCAGCGAAATGTCCTATTAAAAAAATCTGTCACCGGAAAATAGGGGCCCAAGATCCGAAGGGAAAAATACATGTCAGTGGAAGCTCGGACAATGGGAAGTCAACTAGAAAAAAAAACGGTTGTATAAAGAAAAAAAAATGTGAGCTGATTTCTCGGAATACGAGAAAGATCGCGAGGATTCTGTGCGAAGATTTCGCCGATGTTTTCTAGATTATATCAACGTTATTGTTGTAGTTCAATCCTGGATCTATATTTACAAGAGAAAATTAAATCAAGGAAAACTTGCTACGGCAAAAACCACCAGCGGTCTTTTCTCCAGTACATTAAGGTTAACTAGAGTCAACACAGTGAAAAAAATTCGTATTTCCTTTTTTCGCGTTTCGAGCTCGGTGTATAGTATCATCATATTTACTTTTATCTCTATATAAAAATATAGTTACTATATTAAACGTTTAGCTAAGAATTCTTCTAAGACTGTATCATTTGCAGTTAGAATATCTTTGTTCTCGAAAACGGTGCAAATATAAAATCAGTAATACAAGTGGAAAGTGAAGCGTTTGGGACCTTTTTGGCATCGGAAGAATAAAATCGTTGAAATCTCTTTTAACAGAAATATGATCAAAATTCATAGAACAATAGATCCGACTGTAGTCGCGTGTATACGCGTCATCGCAACAATGTATGGGCCGTCCTTAGAATTGAACCCTAAGCCAGTTACTGTCTGTTGCTACTGTTGCTACGCAGTGCGGGCGCCGAATAGTGACAAATGTACATCATTCGACATGAATCATCATTGTATGCGCGGACATAAGAATTTGAAATCAAAAAAAGTGATACGTAAACAAAATGCATACGAAGTCAAAGGCGACTTCCAGGTGACCGACGAAATGTCACAACTATTTAGATATCGACAATTTTGTTTCCATTCAATTCGTGGCGAGATCGGCGACCTTTTTAAATGTTATCGCCGAGTACAGCTTGTCCCAGTTTTTACATTTTTACATTTATTAAGGAAATTAATAAATGTAAAAATAAGGAAAACTTAAAAAATAAGGAAATTAGGAAATGTTAACATTTTATAAGAGTCGATATCGTAACTATTGTACCGCAATTAGTATAGTTATAAACCGTCATTGCATTATATATTTGACAACACATTACTTTTAAATTTTTACATTGATATATTTTATTTAAAAAATAAATCTATTTTCCGTGATTGTGTTGGTCATCCAGTTATACATGTAAACCAATATAAACGTATTTATTTTGACACAAAACGAGTGGAACACCGACACAACTCGGATGTCTAAATATTGGGCCCGTATGTAGAGGGTTTCCTCTTACCAGACTACGCCACGCAGATGAGAATAATATACACATAAGTTTACGTGTTTTCGTAAATTTCTTCGTCGTAGCGTGCCAGGGCCAATATTCGTAGATGAAATAAGATAATGTTTGTATCAATATGTTATTCTTATCTTGCAAAATTCATTGAAGATATAACAAAGACTATTGTTTATAAAAATAAGTAAAAGCTAATAAACGCTGTTGAGTTAACCATTAATTCATAGCTCTTTTCAAGTTATTTGAATTATCTTCAAGTAAGCCTTTTTTCCTTTTAATACACCACTTGAAATCTATACAGCAACAAAGTATCTCAACGAAAATATGCAAATATCTTATAGCGTGATAAGAAAAGTTATCAGCTTATTCTAATTGCTTGCACGTAATATATACCATAATGCATTTATACAAAATACAGTGCATTTTTTTGCAATCGTGCAATAGGGTTATTTTGAAATATTTTTTATTAAATACAATTAAATAAAATTAATAACAAATGCAAAAGGTAAAACAAACAAAGCCTAACCCTAACAAGAAATAGTGAAAAACAATTAATTGTCCAGCAAAACTATACCTTACGATCGAAATTAAGAAATATATGTGGACGAGATTTTTACCTTTACAATCTATATTGCAAAATGAAAAAATGTTCACGATCCTTTCAAATATTGTATTTTACAAATGAATTCTATCAACAATAACAAAACTTTGGCACACTGAAGCTTTGACAAAAAAAAAAAAAAAAAAGTAATCACAACAAATAGAAACATGGAAAAAAGCATGATTGAGACAAGATCATAAACAGATAAATTAAAAATGTGATATAAAAAATAAAAATATTGTATTATTAAGGTCCTATACATATTGTTATATATCCTAGTAATATAGCAAATATGAAAGTTTTTGAAAATGTGTGGATGGATGTTTATTAACCTCTCACACAAAAACCTTTGAAGTGATTTTGATAAAGCTTTACAGTAGTATAGAATATGTTACACACACACACACACACACACATACACACATATACATATTTATATATATATATATATATATATATATATATATATATACATATACAGTTGCAGTGGTTTGGCAATCTAGAAAGGATGAATGTCAGTAGACTGAGAAAAGAAATCTATAGAGCAGATGTGTGTGTAATGAAAAGTTCGGCAAGGGTCACGCTAGAAAATTCTATGCAGACCATGTTAGTGGCATAATAAAAATAAGGCCAAATTTTAAGCCAGTAAGGCATAAGAATATGCAAAGATCGTACCATGTGGAAATCTATAGTCTCTGCCTACCCTTCTGGGAAATAGGCGTGAGTTTATATTACTATTATTATTATATATATACATATCACAAATATAGCCGTATACATCACAAAAATACATAAACTATAATTTATAAAGATTTATAATATAAGCTTTTGCCCACGGCTTCATTACCGTAAATACCAAACGGTTTTTTTTTCGTTTTTATACGAACTGATTATTGATAACAGCTTCAAGGTAGGATCAAAAACAACACCGATCCGGGATTGGATTGGATTAAATAGATTAGACCAGAACTGAAATTGAGAGCGCGACCGTAATTGCTATCGTGGTTAACAGAGTTATTGGCCTGTGCAAAAGATCAAAGAATTCATTATATATCCACGCACGCGAAGTCATGGGCGAAAGGTAAACATAAATTGATGAAGCAAATTATGTAAATAAAAAATGGAAGAGGAGTCGAAACAGCAACGTGATGGTGTCCATAACATGAAATAGGATCTCCCGGAAGACCGATGGTCAAACATCAACATGGCGTAGATGCTAAAGAGGAAATGAACTAGATGAGGATGGGGATGACAGTCTCCCGAAATAGAGAACGAATTGTGACCCGATTTTCCGTGTTATTCATTAATCAGTTCGTATTATATCGTAGTTATTTCCATTGATTATTTTTATTCACTTTTATAAAATACCTGAAAATATGAATAATGGCCATTTGACAGAGTTATACTCAAAGAGGTATGACACAACAAATAGTAAACAATATTTTTAAACCTAAATATACTATAAAAATTGGTCTTGCTGGTCAGCATATGCGGGAGAGATTATTAGCTACTCATTTCAACAGAACGATATTGCCGTAGGAGTTATAAACAATCATACGACAAAATTAATTTTATAAAGTAAATTGGATTTCTTTGGTTACCAACCCTACCTGTACTCGACAAGATAATATATATTATTTTATTACTCACATTAAACACTTTTCAAAATTGTTGACTTTTTGCATTTTATTGGCGCATTTTATCAAAAATCTCGATCACGTCTGAAGTTGCATAAAACGGCAACAATAGAATGGCAACAATGTGCAGGTCATGCAACTTAGAGCTGCATAAAACGCGATTGCAATCAAATATTTAAAACATTTTTTTTTTCAAAAATCGTTTATTGTACAAGTATGTTCTTCTCGGCAAAATCGATCTATAATCTGAGTGTTTCTTCTATACATCCCAAGATATGCTGATCAGTAGAAGATGCCTATATGTACTTGCAAAACTGTAACTTAAAGGGCAGCTGTGGAATATTTGTTTTTTTTTATTTAGAATTTTGATGGTGCAAACGAGCATTCGTACTACTACAGCGTAGATGGTTATTGCCACCCATGAACATCGGAAATCCCATGAGAGCCATTAGTACGTTGATGGCTTAATTATAACACCTGGCTTTTATTGCTTATTAATTTTGTACCCAATAGGAATTTCCGTCTCATTTTTTACAGACCTGATTCCTCATATCGGAAATAAAACTTAGATCTTTTAAAGGCATTCTTCATTACTGATCCCTATGCTGCAGACAAACTATTTTTCAATGTAGTCCCCTGCAAGGGAATGGTACTTAATGACATTTTCATAAAACAACATTAACCCATCAGTGAAATATCTTTTCGGTTTGTCGTCAAAATGCCGATTTACCGCGGACTTTATCTCGTCATCGGTTGAAAATCCTCGCCCACTTAAAACATTTTTTAAAAGTCTCAACCAAAAATAACCGCATAGCGCTAAATACTTGCATCACAGTGGGCGATAGATTTTTTTGAAGCCGTTTTTAGTCATAGCTAGCTCCGTTTTCCAAGCGATGTGCACAGATGCATTATCATGTTAAATCGGCATCCCTCTTCTAAGTTCGCCTCTTCTTTTTTCTTTTATAGACCCACGTAGTTGATACAACAAATTATTATGGTATTTAGCTGTCATTGTAGTTTCTTAGTCAGGTAATCAGGTAATTAGCAATAGCCCCTAAACATCCCAAAAAAATGGTAGCCATCAGTTTGCTTGCCGACGGACCGACTTTCAACTAACGAGGAGACTTTTCGCCCTTAAATATCCACTGTAATTAATCCTGTTTGCTTTCCGAATCCCATTTTCGAATCCAGATGACTATTTTAAAGATAAAATTTTCCTTTTACCTTGACTCATTTTCAAAAACGACTCACAAAATATCACACGTCGTTGCCCGTCGAATGAAGCCAACATTTTAGAGACCTTGCGAGCACAAACCTTGGACACGCCCAAACGTTCATAAATTATTTCATTCACTCATTCCTTACTAATGCCAACATCTCTCGAGATCTCCCACTGCTTAATTCGCAAGTCTATGAAAATTAACAGCTTTATTTTGACCACATTTTTATCTATTTAGTCGATAAGGGTCGTCCACAACGGGAATCGTCATTAAAACTGTCACGGCCATATATAAACTGTTTTGACTAAAACTTTATTACGAAATCAGAGGGGCTCGATTCACCGAAAACACGTGACATGCGTTGTCTGATCTGCGATGGCGTATTTTTGTCATTGGTTAGAAATTTTATCACTGCACGATGCTCAATCTTTATTCGCTTTACTTTTATCTTGCGACATGTTGGAAGCAATAGAGTGCCTATGCAAAACTACACAAGAGAATCAAATGACGTTTGGTATTTTAAAAAAGAAATTAATAGAGAATACGACACCATAGTGGCCTGTATCATTTCCGCATTATATATAGACTACCAATCAGCCACCCCTCGTAGTCTATTATCTCTATTATCTGGTTAACTTTTAGTAATATTTCGCGTCCCAACTTCTAAAAGAACAACAAAGCACATAAAAAATATTGCGTATCGCATCGCAGCGCCCCACCGCGGCAGACAATCAAACTTTACCAGTACGTGCGCTATACCGTCGAATCGTCCCTATTGAGCTTTCCAAAAGCTCGCGAGTGTTAGTACAGGCTTGAACAACACTTTTGTTGTAGCGTTAGCCGTTTTAAACTAAAATTTGATTTTCTCTTCCGCTTATTAAATAACATTTGTACTTTTTAAAACATTTGTTTATTGCTATAATTGGTATATTATTTGTGTATTATAATAAATAAAACTCATTTAAGTTTCGAGGTATTTTTTGTCATTTCTGTAATTTTCTTCGCCCTCCCTTAAGTTATTAGTTATCGCTAATAAATTAACATTATTAAGTTATTAGCGATATTATCTTATTGATACATATGAACTGTTTTTAACACACATACGTATTCATTATTATTTACTGTTTTACTAAACGAACGACAAGGATCAACATTCCATGTGCAGTGCGCTCTACGTGCCACTGTGATGGCACACATTATTCTAGGATTCGTTACCGAGTATCAAATGTATGTGCCGTTTAAAACCTTCGTCAAGTAAAAAGGAATGCTGTAAGCCTATTCTCGCACTTTTCCATTGACTCTAGTCACCTTCTTGGACCCTACCATGCTAAGGATATGTAGACGATGATAGATTCTTACAGAGTGCAGTACACACAACAATATAATACACCATGTAGATACTTACAGAGCCTCAAAAATGTAGTCAGATATCAGGCAATCACTACAAGAGGCATACCTGATTAAAGGGCTAAAAACGACCACTTTCATCAACGCCATAGCCACGTCCGCGACCTACGGCTTAACGTACTTTCTCAGCACGGAAAAAAATTGGTTGCCTGTAAAGTCGGTATACGGGCGAAAGTTTTACGTGACAACGACTTTGAGTGGTAAAATCATTTTAATGTGAATATTCATTCGTATAGTAGGAAGAAGGATGAAATAATAGTAACAATTTAAAACATTTATTTATACAAAGAATTATATTTAAAACATTAATTTATACAAAGAATCTCGCTCTGAATTTCATATTAACAAAATTTTATTTTACCTTTACACATACATACGTATTTATATACAAATATACATACAATAACTTGCAATACATTTGCGTACAATGAAACAGCGTTTACTACAACTTAACTTGTTCCTATCTGAGTGGAAGGGACGCGTGCCTTTCACTTTTTGTCTGTCTCTCTCGCTCTTAGGCGGGCTAACCATGCCCGAGTGGAAGGGACGCGTGCCTCTCACGCGCTCTCATTGTGAGCGCATAACGTGAGCGGAGCAGTTTCTTGAAGTGTCACCCGGCAAACCAATTTATAAGACGTTGTCACGTCAAAAATGATTTAATTTAATAATTCATTGCTCGATTCTTCATGATCAGATCGGCCTGCAAATGTTGAAACGTGACTGTGATTATGTTAATGGTCATATCTAAATCTTTTTCTTATCTTTAGGCGCGTTAGCACAGAAAACCGTCTTACTTAATACAGAGCTCCACTCATGTTTATTTTAAATATGATTTTAGTACATATTAACTTGTTTTGCTTAATGACAATTAGCATCTAGCTAACTTTAGCTAAGATTCTGCTTTTAAGTGTAAAATATTTAATACATATTCTATTTATTAAATTATGTTTCAAAAAATAAATCCAACAAGTAATTAAATAGGAATCGATATTCCTTAAAATGGTTTTCAAAGTATTAAAAATTACCTCTTCTTCGCGAAGTGTAATTGGTTCAAGTGCTTACTTGATATTTATCGTTCACCATTTGACAACCACGCAACTAAAATTTGAAAATAAAAGTTATAAAACGGAGAATGTTTGTGTCTACATTAAAGGAATACTTGGATTATTTTCATACGTTTTTTATTCAGCAGCAAAGAAATATATTTAATGTGGATTATTTTATGTAACACAAGAAAGACAAGGCGATTTTGAAACTTTATCTTTACTGATATTCTAGGATTAAATATTAAAAGAACTTCGCTTATATGTTGCTCGAATGAAGCAATATTCCAAAACCTATTTAAATACGAGGAACCCAACAATGGGAAAGTTACTAAAATAAATCCTGCTGCCATTCCTTCAATTTAATTAAATTTTTTTTCAATTCCTTCATAATGTTATTAATTGGTTCGACTTTTATGACATGATATGTTCTATATAAAATGAATGAAAATCTTTGTATTTTAATTCCAAAACTTTAATTGTTGAGACAAAGTTCCTTAACACGGCTTGCAGAAGTTGACTGGTAGTCATTTTAACATAAAGAAAAAGCGTTATTCCTTCTTCATGTAACTTTCTGTCACTCTCGCTCGCTCTTTTGAAATTTATTAACTAATATTACTGCATATCTAATTTTTTAATTAATAAATATTTTTCTTTAGATAATCAACGAAACTCTGATTTTATTCCTCAATTTGAATTATTTATTTTTGGAAAAAATATTTTAGATTTTTTTTTCATTTACTATATGGTATCAAATACATGAGCTACTTTTGTAATGGGCTTCATATCATCACATTCAATGATTAAAAACTATGCTCGCAGCGGCAGAATAATATTGGCAGCGTTACTTTTTCTGGCAACATTTACATTCCCGAATTCATTTCATCACATCATGAAATTAATAATGAGAGACGCTTTCTCTAATGCCGGACCCTTGACTAACGAATAACATAAAATTACAAAGTAATTTTGTTCGATGCTCGACATAATACCACAGTACCAAAAACAAGTGAGTTCGTACAAATTGAAATAACATACTTTATCAGATATATTGTAACAATTTTTGATCCACCAACGCCGACAGCATAGTTTCGTTCTGACACGCGATGGGGCGATTAGGCGTACAAGTTTTGGGCGGGCGGAATACCACTTGTTCCTCAAACGTCCTCCCACCGCCGCCGGCCGCCCGCCCTAATCATCGTGTTTGTTCGCTTTGAATAAGTACACGTTATGGCCGCGACGTATCCGCCCACCCGCTCGTTTGTCCGTCTTCGTATTTTCCTATCGGGAACCGTCAACGAGTTTTGGGTGACGTTTTCAGAACATAATGTAGGTGTATAATTAAGCATACTTGATGAAATGTTACCTTATTATCGAAGAAGTATTAAAACAAACTCGTCAAGTGCGAATAGGACTCGCACCCTGAGAGTTCCATACCAACCTAATTACGCGTAAGTGGATATTTCGTTCCTTCTCGGTCCACTGTGAGACCTTTCGTCTTACCAAATTTCATTATTCAAGATCAATGGCAAGTACCCTATAGGTTTTGATTTATTTACGGTTTTCCAAATATAAGGCAAAAATGGCCGAATTTCAGCCGTATTTTTTGATTACGTTGACTTAAGCTTTGATTCTTTCACAACTTCAAGAGACTCCACACTTAAGTGTTTGGTATTAATTTCAACTTGATGTTTCCACGCGTCCCTGACAAAAAGCGTCTTGTGAGACAGACAGACAGACAACGTAGCACTCATATAACAATTCTTTTTTTCTTTTTGAGGCACCGGAATTTAAAAATACTTGGATTCAAACAGCTTCCATGGAAAAATTGACGAATGTCACTGAAACGAGAGAACAGCCGCATCGAGTTTGTGTTCTGTCGTCTCTGGACACGACCGGACGCTAGTCTGCAAGATGCAGTAAAATGTAGCACGCAACCCACCATCCGCTGCTCGAATCTACTTTTCCACAACGAACCCTCGTTCATCAAATAGAATATCGAGAGGATTGAGAGATACCGTGTACCTACGCAAGTGTTCATTTCTTATTTACCTCAACCGCCAATTCTGCTTACTCCTCTGGGAGTAAGAAGAGACGTACTACTTAAGGTCACGTATATGGCTACGTTCTGTTTTTAGAGTTTATCAAATATTAGTCTTCGCCCGCGGCTCCACCCGCATGGAAATAGGAATTAATTTCTCATTTTCTTTGTCAAGTAATCTCGCTACCATCGATACCAATCCGATCCCGTCTTTGATTTAAGGTCCGATTTCACAGTTAGTCCCGATTCGGTCTTATTCTCTATTTCAATCCTGTGTCCCTCTTTTTTCATGTTTTACCTTTTTTTATATATTATTATTATTTGGAAGCGGATTTTGTAGTTATTCTTTACATTTATCAAGATATTTGTTATTAATTTTAAATAGTAGATTATGGTAATTTTTTCATAATGCATGTAAAAGTGCCGAATTTCTAGTAAAAAGGCAGTTAAAAATATATATTTATAAACATATATATTTTAACTTCCACTACCCGTTTTTCGAAAATCGAGTTTCCATCAGATCTTGACGTTTTGAGGACCTAGGAAACTCCTCTAACGATTTTACGATGGTGTCTGTATGTCTCTATGTATGTATGTGTGTAAACCTCTCACAACTTTTGAACGGCTTGAGCGATTGAACCAAACTTTGACAATCCGAAGAGTTCCATCAAACTTAATTTCCTGAAAATTTGAACTGATTCGGATCGACATATCCTAATAGATTAAAAAGACTATGAAAAAAATTTAATGTGGTGTTTTTTGAAATAATTTTACACGGCTTTACCGATCGATTCAAAAACTAAATTCTTAACATTGAAAACAACGTCGATTATCGCCGGGCCGGTCAAAATCGTTTGATTCGTACGCGAGATATCGTGAACAAAAATCGCAGAAAGTGATTTTTTCAAAACCTCCATAATTTATTACTAATTAAATACATGTTTAGAATTCTTTTAGAACTTAAAACCAACGTTGATTGTCACTAGTTCAATCAAAATCGATTAACTTGTTCAAGAAGAACAAAAACAAAAAATCCTCTTAAAAAGTTCTAAAATTCTGTATCGAATCAAATTCGCAATCTCAAAATTTTTACTCAATAAATCGCGTCAAATCCTGTGTATTTGATATTGTTTCGAACTCCGAAATAACGGTAAGTTTCAGGGTTGGCCTACAGGGTTAACTGCTTTTCTAATTTTTTAATAACATGTATTTTAGGGTTCCATATCTCAATAGAAATGAGTCAACGTTATTAAAATACAGACATTTTATCGCATATTTTACATTCGTAAAAATGATAAACCTATAAAGTTCTTTCGATGACCTGGTATTATTAATGTTTATTTTAAATCACATAAGAAAATATTTTGTGAATATAATTTGACATGCAGTTATAGATTGTGATGTAAACCGATGTACTGTATGAAAAACCATTTTACAACTTCCCGCTATGACAAAGATTTTCGGAAATTCTAAAATATAAAATTTTTTTGTCAAAAATGTTTTGAAAGAACAAAAGCAATGACAGTTACGGAATTTTCGTACCTATATTTTGCTAAGTATTGTATGTAAGTAAGTACAAAATAGTTGAAAAGACGTCGAGACTCTTGACGGACGAAACACCGACGCTCATAATCAAAGTGCAGAACCATCAGTCCTATTCGCACTTGTCCGTTATCTTTTTTTTTTGCGAAATTCCTACCTGTCTAGAAAAACTCAAAAGGACTTTTTGACTGCTACATCATTTCTAAAGTTCAATTTTGTGTCTGAAGACTCACTTGGCCAACTACAACTATTCAAATCGCAACTCAGCCGCAGCTCCGCCCCGATTTTGCTTTGCATTCAAATTCCAATTCAGTCCCATTTTCAATCCTAATTCCAGTCCAAATTACATTACCCGCGTTGTGTCTTACATGAATTTCGCTGTGAATATTAGCAGTTTGTTGTATTAACAAATACTGCGTATAATATGACCAATAGGATTAATAGGAATAACATTAAAGTTGGTTGAGTCATTAAAAATATATTAGTTCGCTGGAAGTCAACGAGTTCCTTATGTTATTCCAATTTTTGTTCGAATTACCATTTCTGTTTCAGTATATATAATATCATATTATGTTAATTGCAAATCTGTTCTATGAATAACTCTGTTCTAAAAATAATCATCATTGTAATAAAATCTCTCCTTTAATATTTCATGACGTAGCATTGCGTAACATAATGTGTATGATTCTTAGCCAAGTCCAGTTGCAATTTTTGAAAAGGTATCTTTATTCGGCCGTATGAGGTAACAAATAAATAAAAATACATACAAATTCCTGTTATACTATCACTATGATTAATACACAAACACAACATCATAAATAAAAATGAACTAACACTCGAACATAAACCGTCACGATAGCGTCTGCATAAGGCATTCCGAAATGAGAACAGAGGCACACTCGCCGATACATCGACAACTATTTATAACCTACAGAACCCAGGGAGCCGAGAACGGCGCTCCAGCTTCACCCTGAATATCGGATCCGGGACGTGGGGCACATAACAAAGATCATTTTTCAATGTCAGATACGTCGCCGTCGCAGGTGGCAGCCGAGTTACACCAAGAAATTTTATAGTTATATGTGTCCTACGTGCTACACTTTCCATGCTGGCGCGTTCCTAAAAAATATAAATTACACACACAAACACATACACACATGTACACACATATATATGTCACACTTTGACAAATTCAGTTGGGTATAGAAATATATAACGCATTCATTGAAGTATTATAATGTAACGAGTAATAATGGAACGTTTAATTATATTAAAATGTCACTAATAGTTATTTATATGTTAGGTTTTAATGTAAATATAATGTATCTGTAATAAAAATTAAATTACTCCATTTTTAAGGCATAAAATTCCACACACGCATACATATTAAACACCATCTAGCTCCAAACTAAACAACGAGGCTTTTGATATCAGCTATATTATGATATCAAACATATTTACAATTTTTTTTATTGTAAATATATGCATATAATACATAGAAACACATGACGTCAAGACAAACATTAATTTTCAATCAAACATATGTTTGTCTTGTACGGGAATCGAACCGACGCACTCAACGCAGTGCGTAGAGCCAAAACCAAGAGCGCCAATCAGGCGGTCGTCATATCAATAACATGGCTATTAGGATTATTGCTGACATGTTTATAGTATTATTTGAGAGCACATGACGGAATATAATTGGGGAGATGGAAGAGAAGCCTTGAAATAAACGAAGGTTAGACTATCTCTTAAAGCTGAAGCCAAATATTTTTCTAATATTATCTCTAATACGAATATCGCCATAGATAGTAATAGAAAAAAAAATGGATATTAAATTACATACAAAGCTTGTGTTATTTTTTATTACTGACACTGCTTACGCTCTCTATTGCCTTTTTTGTATAAAACTCGATAGCACAGAATTTCGAGACGTGTCGTTAATAAGTTAATCGATGACTTCTTCAATTGTGGAGCATAAGGTGTAAAGACAATAAGGTTAAATGCCAAAAGGAATGTTACAGTTGATGTTTCACATGCTATGATTTTAGGAACTTTGCACCAACGATGTATGTGACTTGCCGCCAAATAATTCTCTTGTTTTTTGGCGAAACTTACAACGCGCAGCTTTACTCTAATGTACCAAAACTTACATTGAAATGCAAAGGGAAATTTCAGATCAGTTACATAATTTAATTTTTAGTCCAATTTTACTGAATATTGTATTTTATTACCGACTCATTAATATAATGAGCACCTTGGTTGTTAACTCTTAGACAATAAAAGTTTCATTTAAATTTTTAAATTCGCTTCAATCAGCCACCATTAAATAAAAATGAAACTAGTTTTATTGCTTTGATAGTTATTGGGAAAGTAGTATAAAGTAGATAAATAACAAATATTATATGAAGAATATTACACAAATAATATGTGTAATGTAAGAACTATAAATATTTTCATATCATTTTGCTTTGTGTAAATGCCTGTATTGAATGGGGTAACATGTAAAAACTATTTATTATTTATTTGCAATTATGTATCTAATTGTGATATTTATTTTTAACGAACTAAACCTTAATATTCCAAAAAATAGAAAATACATGTCCACGAAACCTTTAATATTCGGTGTAACAAATTGCCTTAACTCATTATTTTCATTTTAGAATGAATTAAGAACGAATATGAATTAAAAATTCATAAATTTTGTTATCAATAAATCCATTAAGATATATTGAAAAATATACATAACTCAGTCAAAATAAATACGTTCATCAGTTATAAGAATTCTAATTGTATTATAAAAATGTATTTGCATGTTTGAGGTATGTGACAAATAAAAGATGTGCACGGTTATATACAGGATTTTTTTTAATTTCCTTATTATTTATTTCAATTTTGAATTTTAAATGAAAAAAAAACAGTCACCGTACGGGTTGGTCAGCCACCCCCACAGGACAAAAGAACTATATATTATAACGTGTCATTTGTTATATTTAACTGCTCGGAAAAATAAATAAAAATTAGTAGTCTCAATATAAAATATATTAATACAAATTGTATAAATTTAGAAATAAGACTTAATACTCTCAAGAGATATAAAATAATACACCAAATATTTACAGGTTTCTGACTTGCGCAAGTTGAAAAATAAAATAAGGCGCATAAGCTGGCTTCGTTGGTAAAGAGGGCCAGAGTACGTGGTCTGGCGCGTGACAAAAAATAAACTTGCTGTGCAGATAGCATAGGTGCCTTTCACGTGAAACTGTACCTAGGTATAAAAAATAGTGATATAAATTTTGCAATACTTTCTATGCCTTAAATAATATTTTATTTAGAGAAATAACGTTTTCACTATAACCTTATATATTTACAAAAGCAGAAATGTACGATTTTCAGCCCGGCAAAAGAGCTGAAATACAAAACAGATCTTACGGAACCGGACGCAATTATGACAATGCACGTTGAAAATGTAGTTACCTACCCGTTGTATAAGGTTCTATCCCCACTACTGAAGGGTGGCGTCCCGAAGCCTTTTTATTCCAAATGAAGGAGTCAGACTCGACGACAACGTCCCAAACTACGGATAAAAGTGCCCCCCGAGACACAAAACGTGCGGTTTCATTTCACTTAAGTTAAAGCCTCAATGGTCAATTCCCCGATTTCAAACTCGGTACTTTATAGTTCCTAGGCAATGTTCTTTACCACTAAGCCACCGTCGCATATGTTCATTCTCATACTCGGGTCGAAATGATTCATATCTGGCAATCAGACTCTAACGCAGCTGGCATTATGTTATAGGTTGTGAGTAACCTGAATAGTGTAATAGCCGCTAAAAACTGATTATAGAAATTGAAATTATTCGATCCTTCTTTAAACGGCACCTTTAAGTTTTACTTGCTCGATAATGGTTTAAGCGCTGACGGGCTATGATTTAGTTTAAAATTAATATAATGGTTTTATGATCAGCAAAAAGATATTTATAAAAGACAAAATGGAAAATGACATATTGTAAAGTTATGAGCATATTACATCGACCAAGGGCGAAAAAACTGGAGTGTTTTTGAATATTTTATTACAGATGTAAACAATTATTTTAAGGTGGAACTTCTGTAGAAGCCTGATTTGAAACTCGATGAAACCTAAATGCGTCACGATAGAAACAAATACATAAATATATATGGGATTAATCCGCCGATAAATTTCATTCTTATTTTCACTGTTCATAGATCACATGTACAACCTCTTTAAAGTGTAAAATAACCTTTAAACTTGGTAAAAATATTATTAAAAACCAAACCTTACATTACCCTACTTCTGATATTCATCTCATTCTTTCAAAAGTTATTTTTTCTAAAGTCTCGCTCCGTGTGTGAATTGTATACATATTTTTAATTGTAATATATAAATTAATGTTAAATTTTACATTTACAAAATTTTATTAATATTTATGTAATATTACATATTATCAACTTTTTATGATAAATGGGAATTATTGATCAAAACAAGAAATAAAAAAAAAAAGCTGAGCGTTAAGTAGAAATATAAATAAATTATTTGTCAAGCTTAACGCTCGAGGATTCAAGCAGATAGATAAAGAGACGACTTGATAAATTGTACATATTTTATATATTTTGATCATCGAGGGCGTATCTGTAGTAAAGCAAGTTCTTTAGTTATTAATCAAGATTCCGTACTAATATTCACGTATGAACAATTTATACTTTGTTTATTAACGTTTACTTATAATTAGTGATTGAATAAATCTATGCTAGTTTTAAACTATTTCTTTATATGACATGCTTTAAAGGATAAATTTGATTTGCATTATATAATTAGCGTAACTAATGAAGTTAATTTGATCAAAAATTAATGTTTTACAGGCTTAAATCTTCGTAAGTGAACTATCACTTTTAATTAATATATTTTTTCAACAAGTGTTCCACTATTAGAAAGTCCGTTTAATCTTTGATCAGCACTTCTAGCTTTATAAAACTAATATACGATTTTTATAAACACATAAGACCAAAGGAAACAGTAATATTAAAAAAAAACAATTGTCGCATTCAAAAAGATACATAATACGTTTTTGAGATCGTTAACGTTCATTTGAGAGAGTCAAACTATGTGATAAATTCGGATAAAATTTTGAAACGAAACCAAAACTAGTAGCCTGGGTAATATCGTTTAACCATAACAGTTTATATAGGTTATTGCAAAAAACAAATAATTTTAAATAATTATTTTTCTAATTTCGTGTACGTAACTTTATTCGGAAGAGGAAAAAAAAAGAATAACCCGTCTTATTTACAATGCTTTAATTTGTTTCAATAGTCTGTTAATATTTTGAAATAATCTTGCCGATCGAAATTTCCTTTCAAATTTGAAGTATTTAAAACGCTCAATTCTTATTCCTTGTCTGAAAACCATACTCACTCTATGAATGTCCTTCAATACATTTGTTTTATATAATTTTACTGTGTTTGATCTATGCACTGTCACATTTGAGTATTCGCTGTATCGTGTAGTGTTCATCTCACACAAAGCTTTCAAATCTATAAGAAATATTTTTGTTATCTGACTTTAACTAATGCCTATTGTCACTTGCCGATCAGCAGCCGTTCTACGTTAGAAGACGATTTTCTGTCATCGTATTAAAAGGCATTGTTCACTAGTTTACCCAGGAAACGAATATGTCTACATCGTTCAGCAGTAATAATTGAAGTCTGTAACGAATTTCTTTTTGCAAATTTTTTTTTTTATTTTCCTGTGGTTCTGTACAAACTTTTTGTTTCTTAAGTGACCGATCGTCATTTCAAAATTGACGGCAAAACGAAAAGCGAATTCCAGTGACAGGAAACAACATATCAGGAAAACGTTTTTTTTAGAAACTCTGAATCACTTTGGAACGCATTTTTAGTATTTCAAATACAAATAGGCAGATCGAAAAACTTACATCATATCTATCGTTATATATCTCTGTTACTATTACATTAATATGTACGTTCTACATAACTCATACTGCGTTTTGTTAAGTATTATGTACGCTGGATTTGAAGTAACAGGCATCCATATTTCTTAATATCTATCCTCGATTCTAACCGAGTCTAAAGTCAAATAAGCTCACGTGGCGTAATAAGGAAAAGAGCGATCGGCTCCGGTCTAAGGAGCTCATCGAAAGCCGACACCGCCCGGCGTCTGACAGGTGAGACGACATTCCGGTAATTAAAATAAATGTTTACGAAAATTGAAATAAATTGACCCGGACTGCCCTCTCGTTGTAGTGTCGGAAAATTAAATTTTGCCCTTAATTAGTTTTCTGCGAATAGCGAATAATTTTAACCCGGTGCTCGAAGCCCTAAGTTACACCATTTATAATTTTGCCTGGATAGTCGAAGTTGGGCTTTGCTAAAGTAAATTGCGTTTATGATAGATCGTTGTGCGGCGACCGGAATGAGTCTAAGGTTTTTGGTGGAATGGAACGTTCAATTTCTGGCTTATTTTCTCAGTAAGTAAACAACTGTTCGGATAAAGGAACGATAATTAACAAAAGTAATTGACATTTACGATTGACTTTAATGATTCGCCATGGTTAACATATAGGCATACAAGTGCCTAATATGTGGGTATTAACAGTGTATAATGTGTGTATGACGTGTGTTAATATTATCATGGATATATTATTATGTAGATAATTGGCATTTGATGAACAAAATGTAAACAATATATGTATCATTTATATTTTGTTCATCAAGTATCATTTTATCAATATAATGGAAGTAATAAAAAAACTAAGTATGTAATTAAGTCAGTTACTAAGAAAATAATATATCGCTCACGTATTTAGGGCTAAATTCACGAACACCTTAAAAGCCATTTAAAAAGATAAAAGATCTTTTTTTTTCAAATACTGAAACAAATTTGTCAATATTTTTTAATGTCCATACGGATTTAATATAATATATTATACACCGTATAAATCAAATTATACAATGAACTAATTACTTAGTACATACAATTTTTTTTTTTTTTAATTTAGAAACTACTTATGAGTTTGGCCGTTAATTTGATAAAAGAATTTCTCCCAAAAAAATAATCGATTCAAGACATTGCACAATAGACCGCATTCCTTGTAAATTGATGTTTTCAATTCAAATCAGTATTGTTTTTAATCAAACCAGTTAAATAACCAAGTTAAACAATCGTATAAACGCACCCGATATAATATTAACATATTTAATTATGAAAAGGATCCAAAGGCCCATTTTAATATCACGAGGACGTCAACGTGAGTAGGATGAGAAATTAATTTCCCGATGAGGAAGCTCTCGCCGCGAAAGTTGAGGAATTTTCCGTAGAAAATAAAACAATCCACGGAAAGATGTCCTCAAAATATATTATCATGATCATAATAATAAAAAACAATTTAACGTGAGGCAGTTCAAATTTTTAGTTACGTAATTTGTGAATAATAAACGAATCATTCGTATATGTTATTTTATTTTAATTAGTGATAATTAGTATTTTTTAAATATAACTATAAAAATAATAAAATAAAAGAGCAATACTTATTCATTTTTCTCTTATTCGGAACAGTGACTTATAAGAATAGACGTTAATTTATAACTATTTGCGCTATTTTAAGTAAATATTTCTCAAAGTAAATTACTAAAATTTGTTGTTAAATACAATTCGAAACGTATCGAAATCCGTACTTTCCGAAAACCGTCCACTTTCGTCTGTTTAACAATTCCGATGTTTTTGGGAAATCTTCGAAAATTCCGGCACCGGCCCGCCACCCTGACGGAGGTTAATCCACGGCAAATACGTGAGAATTAAAAGTCTCTTACTTATAGACATCCAAGCATCATCCCCGAAGCGACATCTCCACAGAACGCACACTGTCACACACACATGTCGCACTTACGTACGACTAAAAAAAAAAATCGATCTCCCAGTCCTGGATGTTGGCAATTCAATGTGCAGAACGAACGACGCGTCCGAACACAAAAACGTATCGACGGCACGGCGCGCGCGGCACTACTGCCGAGTACTGGAACGCGCCGCTCGGCGCCACCGTCGCGTCTCGCTGAAAAATCTCCGCATAGAGAGAAAAATAACAAAGTGTAAAACTGCGATTGTTCGCACAGAGGGCCGGCCGGGGACGCCGGGGACGAGCTGGACGTGCATGGGGATTGTCATGGGGACGTGACCGCGTGCTTGTGGTGACCCCTCACCATCGGCTCTTGCAATCGATAACGCCGTGCGGTCCGTCCACTACTGAGCTCGGCTACTGAGAGGCATTATTGAAAAAAAAAAATAATAAAAACTCCTTCTACGCTTCAATATATCTAAAAAATATAAGATTAGTCGATATACAAAAAATCTTTATACATGTCGAATGGTTTTATTAAATTTATTCCATAACTTTTCTACAAACTTATCCTTCATATCTCGTTTTACCTTTCCTGAGTTTGCTAGAGTTTTTTTTTTTTAAATACATCGTACTGAAAACATAGTTGAAATTCAGCGTCTCTAGTTTCTGGTAGACAAAACTATTTTAATTAGTTGCTAAAGTTTGATGTCGGTAGTAAACTACTCAGTTCTAAATTTTAAAGCCATGTCGTTTTCAACACATTTTTAATGCTATAAATAAATCTTTAATCTATTTGATTACTATACATTCATAAATTTCAGTTGAATTAATGTGCTTATTATCACAGGATTCAGAATAAGTAGAGTCTTTTTGTTTTATTTATAAATTCCAATTTCCTTAACTTAGACTTGATCCACGACTTCGCTCTGCGCTCGACATTAGCGCCGTCTAGCGTCCGGCACAAATCGAGACTTATCCAATTTTTGCATGATAATGAAATATTTAAAATATTGGCTATTGAGTTTTGTATTGTTATTATATTTTAATTATTTATTTTATTATATATATATATTTTATCCAATCTTACCAAAGTTATAATTTTGGTATTTCAGATTACGCTACTTGTATTAAGCAGTATATTTTTCCGTTATTTTGTGATTTTCACTAACAAAATATTTCACTCATTATGATGATACCAATAATTACTGAGAATTTTCACTAGGTTCACATAAATTTTATTTAAAAATCGTTGCATTTAACAAACAGGCCTCCCGAATTTTTCACATTTCCACCGCAGCGTGCGCTTCGGTCGATATTGTCTCCCACATCATAATCCCCAACCAATCGTAAAATACGAACCGAATAAGTATTTATCGATATTCGAACGCACCATATCCGAAAAAAAAAACAATTAAATGTATCGCACGTATGTCTTACGATGTACGTAGAAGAAACTGGTTGAATGTGAATTGAATTAAGAAAATATTTATCTTCTACGCACTGGACTCTGTCATCCGAAGATCGCCGTGCAGTGTGTTTCCGTATGTTTCAGTGTTTTTGACTGTCAAATGATCATTTGCCAGTCAGAAACACAATCACATATCTCACTGCTATAACTGTAGAAGAAACAGAGTCACATTTTGCGCTTTACACGGTTGACCTGTATAGTATTTATTTAAAAATATTTTATTTTAAATCTACTTAAAATTAATCTCATTACGTGTATTTAATAGTACAGGAAAACTATTAGTTTCCTTTATTACATGAAAATTTAGGCTGATGAAAAATGACTGTCAATCTTCATTTCTTGTATGTGTATTTGTCTATATGTACATCCATGTCATAAAAACTCTTAAACAAAAGAAAATGCTGTTTTCATAATTGTACTGTTCGCGATCTAGCTTAAAAGTTGAGCAGGTAAATTACACTGTGATATGCACCACTAGAAATGTAAATAATGCTTGCCAAGCTCTGATAAATTCTCATAAACTTTAAAATGTATTCAGTTCTGAAACAACGTTTTACGGGAAAACAAATATTCCTCTTGTTACGGTTCGTGTAGAAAATTGTATTCAATCCAAAATGTGGGAAAAAGAAGGTTTTATGAAAACACCTCCCAAACGATGAAGTTTTTTATTGTAAAAATCCTATACAAAATTTACCCACGCATTCAATTTTCTAATGAGCGAAATCGACACTATTTAACTTCCCTCTAATCGGAATCATCTATAGTGCGGATTATGTGCGAATAGACAGAGTGACAGAAATATAAATAGTCATCGAATTTGACAAGGCTTATTCATTGTCACAACTAGTAGTTGCATTTGACAAGGCTGGTTCATTGTCGCAAGTGTTTCAAATCCTTTCAAATTAATCAAAATTCTTAATTTTTACTTGTCAGGTATAAATTTCTTACAAACAAAATACTCCGATCGATCCCAAAATCTAATCAGCTTTAAAGCTTAAATAACACTTCATTAAAATAAACGTCAATACATAATCAAAATAAAAACTCCTTTAAAGTGTCGTCAAAAAACAAATAAAATAATTCCGTTCGAAATATCGACAACCAATCCTCTGATTTACTTCAAAATCTAATTGGATCCGTTTAAAGCTTAATAAAACATGTTTAATAACGGAACGCCATCAAAATCGGTTCATTTGTTCGAACCCCAATTTTTGTTGTGACCGATGTAAATGAACCATTTCGCTGGTTTTATAGCATCCAAAATGGGTTTTTCCACGATACTGAAAATATTTACGTCTAACCTCAAATTTTCGAGTTGGAATATCGTGAACTTGTACCTTAAGTACTTCAGATAAAGCCGGTATAGGTTCTGGTTGGCGAACTACCGCTCTACCTGTGCTCTCTGGTTCTCAGAGCGACTGATTTGACTTAAGTTAAAACCAATCAGCGAATCTACACGTAGTCGGGATTAGAACACGATACTCTGTGATCCACAGTATTGATAGACACTCAATAATAACTTCAATTTTTAAGTAATCAACTAAATTTTCTTGTGTCATCGACGTGTATATCAATAAATCTAAGATTGTATTTTGCATTACACTTATCTAGAATACAAAGGTTAAAGGTTATGCTTTAAAACATATCTAGAAAGCATAATTTATAAGCGTTAATATTACGTATATAATTAGTTTTCCTATTTTTACACTGAAATAATTCATAAGCAATCATTAATTTATACGAAGAAAATCTATATAATGATACAGAGAAATTCATTCTCTATGGATTTCATGTAAATTGTTCTCACAAAAATAGAAACTTTAAAAATATAAAGAGAGGTTGTTTTAAAATCCTTTTTCTTATCATTTTCAGCTTTCCAGATATTGAAAAAACAAAAAGAAACAAAAGTTTTCTAAAGTTTCGTAAAATAATTATTTCAATGAGTTTCTTACCATTTATAGAAATCGTAAGTACTCTAGGTTGAATATATACCTTTATTGAACTAATACACAGCATGTATAAAAGACTAGAAATGAAAGCATAGAAGTATTGCATACGAACAAAACCGTGGGTGTAAACGAGTAAAAAATCAAAATCTATGCACAACCATTAAACCGGTACTGAGTTCTCTTTCGTCTGTTTACGTAGAGTTAATTTGTGCTCCCGTTGAAATATTACACCGCCTAATAATTTCGCTCGGCCTCGTCTCTACTTCGCAATCAGTGCGAAGCTTTATAATGCTAAGTATCGTGTTGTTTAATTAAATTTAATGAATTGTTTATTTACAGGGAATCCATCATTGTATATTTAGACCACTCGATGCCGCCATCCCGGCGCAGATCTTGGGTGCTTCCACGTTGGGAGCTTTTGGGTTCTTCGCGTTTATCAATTGTTCCATTGATCAGAGAGTGTCGTGTCACCGACTTTGTCGTTATTCTGTCGGAGACGTGCAAGACTTTCGGGATGATATTTAAAATGGCATGAAATTATGAGTCTCGATACTAAATACTTGAAATGTTTGCGGTATCAAAATGTCTTTGTTTTGAAACTTGAAAGCTTTTAAACAGGATTAGTAAAAGTAATCGGTTTACCGTTGGGGCAGAATATCATATTTCTATTCTATCTAATTATCTATTATATAAATAAAATGGAGAGACCATTTTGAAAGACTTGAATTGAATTGAATTGAATAAAATATTATTCGTATAATGAAGATAAAAAAAAAATAGAAGAATAGTTTTTCAATAAATTTCTTTATCAAACGAGAAAATTTCACTTTAAATTCCATTTTATAATTACAAAAAAATCACATTTTATTTACTTCAGAGTTTTCAATTTTTTAAGCTACCTACAGGTTTTTGAAATCTATGTTTTTTTTTACAAGTTTTTATTTAACTTCATCCATACCGCCCGCACCGGTGCCTGTGTGTAATGAAATTTAATAAGTTGTATTTTACCCACTTCCCGGTGTTTGGTTATGCTGGTTATAAGTCACATGATGATACATGTGTTATATTGAAATGAGCTACTCTGATGGTGGAGACGCGTCCACAGGAACTCTGTAATAAGATTACGCAATCCCATCGAGATTGGGCTTGTATCAATTGTCTTAACAAGTATTCTAAGTCGTTTCCAAGGTCTGATAACGGAGCCGTACAGTGATCACAAGAACCCTGTAATTTTTTAAGGTGGTAGGATTTACCTCCTTGTGGTTCACTACGGCCAAATACAGTGTAGTAGGATCCAAAGGGTCTGATTGAACCATGACCTAGCATGTGCCAGAAGATCTACACCAAAATCTTTAAAACCATTAACAATGCAAAAGTCTCGATTACATTCGTCAATCCTCATTCCTCTCAATTTTCGTTACTCAAAAGTGCAGAACTAGGTCCCGAAATTTTTGCACATAAATTTCATTTTTATAGCTAAGCATGATTTTCAGTTTAGACTAATGCTGAATCCAGAATTGTTCTAGGTTGTCTTGTTTATGTGTTGTCTCAGAAGAGCTTTTGTCAACAATTAGTAGCAGAGATACGAAACTTTGCATATTCCTAGGTTTAATTTTTATACCTAAATATAATTATCACCATGAACTGATACTGCAGGTAAGAAAGGTAGTCCTCGACGATTTATAGCACGGACATGAAATTTATAATGACATGACATGATATAGGGCATAAAGCCAAAAAAATGTCGGCCTTATATTGTGAGTTTAATAGTATATAAACACAGGGTAATATTGATCATTCCATAGTTTATTTGGGTTCTAAACTCTTCGTTGATGGACAGAACAGGTGTGACACAAAATTACGCAGCAAGAGAACATGCACTAATGCGTTACTTGAAATGGATAGATCGACGAATATTTGGTCATAAATGAAAAGTAAAATTAAAACGCATAAGAACAAACTTTACAAAAATAAAAGCCAAAGAGTTTCTAAAACCCATGATCTTATGTCAGTTCTAAACTCACAAAAGTTATATGGCTGCTCTATAGATATAATCAGCAAAAATTTGATAAATCGACACACACTCTTTATAATCAACAAGTTTATTAAGAAGCCTATCTTAGAGTTTCTTCTTAAAATATTATAATAATAATAAAATATTTTTCCTTTGACCATTGAAGTGCTAGGAAATATCACTTTAAAAAGAAACAATAAATTTTCTTTTTCTTAGTCTATATATGAAAATTCCCTGTCTTGAGGGCTGGTTGTTATTTTATATTTTTGTAACAATGGGTACAACGGTATATTAATGTTGGAACCAACATTAAGTCACTTCCTTATCTTAACAACCTGATTTTATCGTCAGCTACCTTTGGATGCATGATGTTTTCGAATTTCTCTTTATTATTTGTTAACCATTTTCAGCTAGTACTGCATGTTAATGTGTATGTGCAAAATATAAAAACCTCGTCTACAAAAATAACTCGACTGTTTGTTCCTATAAATCTACACTTACAAGACATATATTTCGATGTCCTATGGTTTTGTTCCCTATGATATGGTTAATGTGGTAGCAAAACAGGCTGCATCAGCGCCTTTTTGTACCTCAGTTAGTCAATATTTTTAACTAAATAAAATGCTTAAGCACTATTGGTTCCAAATTGGGTAATTCTGTCCCTCCAAGTTAAAAAGAGGGACAAACTATACCATCATTTTGAACTGATCGGGTTCCCACCTGTTCCTCGCGCCAGTTAAAGTCTTGTTGCAGTTTTAGAAACTTGTACTTCACGCTGGACTGATGAAACTTGTCACTGGCGAAAGTGAAAATGGAATAAAATGAAAATTTGTGAAAGTTGAGGGTGGTAAAGGAAACATAAAGGTAGAGTAAATGTAGCGAAAATGCTATCCCTGCAAATGTTTGTAGTGTCCTTGAAAGATAGAAACGAAAACAATTGATATTAGAAACAATGCGGTTCGAAAGATGTAGTGACTAAAAGACAATATTATATTGAGATGATTTGACCATCTGGAAAGGATGAATGAAATTAGATTTATAGAATAAATGTTTAGAGTGAATGCGTCTAATGGTTAAATGCATAATAGGCGTCCAAGTTATTTCAAACCGAATTGATGACATATTGGAATGGGTTAAATTAAGCACTCGAAACCGACCAGTTAAATGATAGATGGATGTCAACTAAATAAGAGAGACATGCAAACATCTTATGTGAAAATCTGTGTGGTCAGTAAAAATTACAAATACATGTATATTTATAATTAAAAACAAAATGAAAGGATATACCAACCTCATATTACGACAATATTTACATGCATGCTGTACTTGTTTTCTGATATTATTTTTTCTCGTCTTCTCTTTTATATTGTTTATAAATTATTGTTTCTCTGATAAATTTTGATCCCATAGTTGCTTAATTCCTTATTATTAGAACATTGTAACGGCGATTTCAGCTATCGCCGCGTAAGCCCGCACCCCGGATTGCCTCTCTTCACGAGCGCACGCCTCTGTGGTCAGCGCATTTCTTGCGGTGTGGCGGCGATCAAATGATGGACAGCGTTTTCTTTCAGACTTCTTTATTCAGCCGAGCTTTACAATGTGACGGTTGGCTAGCAACTGTGTCGGATGCACCACTCCCACTGCAACTGCATTTTATAGGTGGTGCATCCGTTGCACATGTGAGTTGCATACATTTTAATTGGGGAGGCGTGGCCATGCACTTCATTATTCATACGTATTGGAGCCACTAGCGCCCAAGACACCGATTAGCGGCCGTACCGTAACGACGACCGCTTTCAAGGCCTATGATTGGTCCTCCCCACCAAGGCATAATTTCGTATGCAACTCACACGCATTACATTTCAAATTGTTTAATTTATCAAACATAAATATACAAAACAAATATTCCTTCTTAAAACTAGTCCCTACCCGGGTAATAAAAAATTATACAAAAAAACTCTTTAATAAAATACATAGAACACACACAAATATAAAACACTTTTAAGCCCGTATAAAACACAATACAATTTTTAAATTTACATTAATTGCTCGGCTGTCCGTAACAAACATAGAAATGTTTTTTTTCGCAAATTAATAATGTTAATAGTGCATTGACACCAATCATCTCTTGTACGCTAACGTTATAAGCACAAATAACCTAAAGTTATTTCATTCACCAGTTTCTCTAATTATATATAGTCTTTTTCACAGGTGAGTAATATACTATTTGTAAATACTTACATCGATAGCATTTATCTCATCATTGCATATATATCTATAATTCTTTTATTTCAGAATAAATAGTTACGAAAAACCATAAAATTTAATGACAATGAACCATAGTTTACTTTATTAGTCTTTATTTAAATGCTGTGTTTCATGTAATTATTTCTTCTGTCTAATCATATTTACAAACGTCTCGCTTACTAAAAAGATTGAAATGCCCTCCACGGTCACACGTTGAATTTCAAACAATTCTTTACAGCTACTACTTACCTGTTGCTATACATCGTTCTTCCGATTCAACCAATCATATTTATCCCTATCTTTTCTGAAATCGTCTTCAACCTTACTTAGTTATACACTATTTTCCTTTAGACGTCGTGCACAAGATCTAATTTTTATCGCCTTAAATTTGAAATGTGTTGTCAAAGCGTACGTTCATTGTTAAGCCATTATGTATTATCTTTATTCACCGAAGGAAAAGTTACGACTTTCATCCTTATAGGAACTTTATTAAAATTAAAATTCAATATTTTAGTTTATTCGCTCGAAAATCAGATCTTCACATAATTTCTGAACATAAATCTGTAACTATTTGAACTGTCCAAATAAAGTCTATCAATAACAAAGTTTAATTATTAATATAATTTGCGTTCACTCCTTTTAAAATAAACTTGTTATTTACAATAACATTTATGTCAAGTCTGTATTAGATTGGGCTGAAAACAGACAACCTCCGTTCTCGAATCCAAAAATTCGGAGCTGTAACCTCTTTGATAAGATACTTTAATACACAATCCCATCTTTATCTTTTGGCGAATATAATTTTGTGCAGCGCCTTCGTCCCCTGTCGTTTCGCCGTTGCCTCGCTTTGACCTCCATCGGGTTGTGATTTCTTTAGTCACGCCACTTTCGTCGAGATGAGTTTTTTTACGGTGTCGTGTAATTCGGTGACTCTCCTCTTTGCCCGAGTCAATACGGTATGTCTGATGCGTGTTTTGATGTATGTGCTTCAATTTCTTACGTAATTACCTTCTCTTCCGTTATTTATGCTTTGACTGCTAATCTTATTATTGCATAAAAAAAATATAGTTTAAAAAAAAAACTAAAAAAACACGCTTTTAAAGCAAATTAAACCAAAAAGTGAAAAATAATTCTTAATATAAACTGAAAAAATAATGAACAATGACGAAAAATATACTGGAATTGTGGAAAAAGCGTGGGTTATATATATATGAAAAATGTGGCACAATTTTTCTTCCAGTTTATATTAAGAATTATTTTTCACTTTTAGTTAGATTGATTGTTAAAAATTCAAAGATTTCGTAATTAGTATTATAAATCTCCGACAGACTGTGCACGGATGCAAAATTCCTCTTGAACAACATAATAAAATTTGAGTTGTTAAACTGTAAAGTAATACTGACGCAGGTGCTAAGCAAATCTTCAACAGAAGGGAGATAGTTGTAAAATTTGCTTCAAAACAAAGAGATTTACAGTGATAATTTCTGAAAACAATCCAGTTCTAACGTTTTTAAATGAAGTGAATTAAGAATATTAATTCAACTGGAACACTTTTTCAAATGGATGAGTTTATTTTAAATTAGTTTTTTGACTTAACATGTATGTCCAACATTTTAATTATAACTTTCAGATTATTGAAAATATTTAGGTAACGGAATACTTCATCAATACAAAATTATAACACACAACTAATATTATGTTCCTGATATGATCCTGATCAGGATAATGAGATAAACTTATCAGACTATTGTATTGTCACCGATTCTTGATGAGTGTACAAAGTATGAATTAAACCTGTTCGTTCAATGTGGAACAAAATCGAGTCCAAAGGAGTCGGTTATAAACAAACAAGCTCTAAACTCATAAACATGCAAGTGAAGCTAATAAAAGCATGTTAAATACAATGATGAAGTTTTTCTTGTCTTGTCGAGTTTTATAAAATACGACCTAGCATACGAATTGTTTTTGCAGAATTGTTCCTCCATATTCATTGACTTTTTACATGTATCTATTATCTTGCAATATATTTTTGGAAAGATTTGTCATGTATGTAGTTGTAAAATAAATCTTTGTTTTATTTATATTTTTTTCAATTTGGTCGGCGCTTCGATACTATCTTGTTATCTTTAGACATTAATTGTATTTTAGGTATGCCTGACGCCTTTACTAACTTGTAATCATAAATTTTACTTTCAAAATGTAAAATTTATGATTTTTTTTTGAGTTGGAAGTAACTTTAAAATATTCTTTTATAAATGAAATATATTTGTAAAATTGATTTTGCAAAATGTAAAGAGTGCAAAAAACTAATAATATTTCATAATTTACTATCAAATGTCTAAGTATGCTTGAGCATAATTTTGAAAAGTGAACCTGAATATTTCTATATGAATTCTTTATTACATCGATTGTTATGAAAAAAATGTGTCCATGTATTTAAAAACACTACAACATGTAGTTCCTTCATATTTTATTATATTTCGGAAAACTAATGAAGCAAATACTATAGCGTATAGCAGATTTTGATTTTCACTCTTCAACTGAGATTACTTTTCAATCTAATCTATTCTAATAGGTAAAATTTGAAAACTCTTTTATGTACTTCTGCTTGGCATTCAATTCTCTATAATTTCTTTCTTATACTGTCACAATCCACAGAATTTTAATTCCATATTTTCTTATTCTCTTGCTCACCGCTATGCGACTGCGCATTACAATTGGTTAACAAAAACATATAACTTACTCAATTGCAATCATTCCATTAATTATATTATATACTTATTTGTTACAAAAGTATACTACTACAGAAAGGAATCCTTATTCTTCAACTACATATCACTTTTAAAGTTTCGCAAGTTATAATTATAATTAAAAATTTTAAATGCGGTTGACTCTGCAAGTCAACCTGAAACTCCCGCTATTTTCGAGCTCAAATGCTGGAAAATCTATTCAATCGAAATTTTGTAGCTCTTTGAGCTCAAAATATAGTTTTTGAGCTTGAAATGTATGTATTCGTTTTTAGGTCTTTAATTTTGAAAAGGATATTTTAAAAATTTCGAAATTTACTACTTTATTGACTTGTTGGCAACGCAAAACTGCTATGTATGTAAGTGGGTAATGTTTGATGAATTTTCAGTTTCGCGGTCAAAACGTAATTTTCCATATATTTCATGTTTTCGAGTTTAAAATATATCTATTATTTTTTATGTCTTTGGTTATAGAGATATAACTTTCAAAATGTAAAATTTATAATTTGGTTGACTTGGAAGTAACACAAAATATTCTTTTATAAATAAAATATGGCAGTAAAAATTATATTTCAAAATGTAAGAGTGCAAAAAAATAATAATAATTCATAATCTAATATCAAATGTCTGACAATATCAAGTATGTTTGACAGATAATTTTGAAAAGTAAATCTGAATTTTCTGTATTGATTGTTATTAAAAAAATGTGTATAAGTACTAATAGAATAAATATCAAAATATTATTTAATGGTATAATAATAAAGTAGTAAAGGAATTAGTAAGTTTTGTCATAAATATAAAGAAAAGAAACAAATAATTCTTTATAATTATTATAAGAAGTGAACTAATATATATGTATGTATGAGTTGGCTGCATATATATTCAGGAAACTGATTTGAAAATTTTTCAAAACCTTTCAATATTGAACATTTTAATTTTAATTAATATAAATTGTTTAATCTATATTAATTAAAATCAGAATACAATAAAAATTTAGATTATTATTTTTCTTAACGAACAGTTGAATTTTAG
>BGZK01002168.1:0-75088 GCA_005406025.1 Eumeta japonica | reverse complement strand
GAATCAGGCGAAAAGCCTGAATGCGTTAATTGGTGGCCAACTACACACGGTAACTACAGAGGGTGCCCGAAAGCACCAAAATTCACTCCTCCCAACAATACAAAAGGAAAGGAAAATAATAGGCCATCGCGCGCCGGAAGGCCTTATCCAGAACGACGCGAATTTCCCGGAACTCAAGGCCAAGCCTTCGCGTAGCCTGACCGCTGCGTTCCGCCCGCCCCGCGCCCTCCTCCAATCCGTGGGGGAGAAACCAACCCTCGATGGCCGCCCAAGAGCCGCCCAGGGAGTCCGCCAGACGCGCCGCCCCCGTCCCGCCCCCCGCGACCACTGCTGTGGGTCCGTCATCGTTTGGAGACGATATCCAAACGGTGATGGCCGTCCTCCGCGGTATCAAGCGCGGAGATCTCGGACTTCGCCGGGACCTCCGAGCATGTAGAAACACGGACGAAAAACTCCTAGTATTAGTAAGATACCATCACCTGATGGTAAGGTTAGAATCTATATAAATGTACACCCGGGTGTAGCAGTTTTAACTCTCAAGTTGGACGCCGCAAACCAAAAACATTACACTCCTATCGTTCAACGCGAACGGTTTGCAGTCAAATCCCCAGAACTGACGAAATGTATGGGAGCACAATAGATATCGCTCATCAAGAAACGTTCCTAAAGCCTAACATGAATAAAGCCTGTACTATCATGACCCTATACGTCTAGGACAGGACCAGGACGCACGGTAGAAAGGGCTACTAATATAGAAGCTACGGGCTGTAGACTCGCTATGACGGATCACAGTGTGCTCGTCATTGTATCGGTCTACCTCCCACCTTCAAAGGTTGCTCCGGAGCGACCTCAGAGCCCTCTTCGCCTTAGGGATGCCGTCATCCCTTTTCGGCGACCTCAATTGTAAAGCACCAGATGGGGCTGTCGGTTAATAATTATAACGAAACAAACTTAACCGACTAGAAGACAGACGCAACCGACTTCGAAATTATCACTCCCTCTGCGGCGACCTACGTCCCAAATAATGATAGACACAGGCCATCAGTATTAGATTTTACTATAACCAAAGGGGTCGCCTTAAATCTTAATAGTATAGAAACCCTTCACGACCTCACGTCAGACCATAGGCCGGTTCTGCTAAAATGGGTCCGCCCGACGGCGGGGCCATTCCACCACTATCAAAATCACGGACTGGAAGAGTGTCGACCGCGCTCGAGAAAATCGACACTCCACCACTCAATAGCATCCCAGACGTCATCAGTACAACAGACGAGATTGACTCGGCTATAGGTGCTCTTACCAGCCACATCAAGACAGTGGTCGAGAGATGCGAGCGGGAGGTCCCGGCATCCTCGGATCGCCGGAAGTTTCCGCCGAAATCCTCGAATTGATAAGGCAAGAACGCAGCACTGCGCCGCGAGCCTCATACCCACTCCCGAATACCGGTCCAGGCGCAGCTCTCCAACGCGAAGTGGCTCGCGTTCGGGAATCGAAATGAGAAGTGGAGCGATCTCATGGAGGAAATCGCGCCCTCGCATAAAAGCGTTTTGGAAAGTCACCAAAGCGCTTAAACAGAGGGTATACCCTATACCTCCTCTCAAAAGTCAGATAACTCTGTCGCCCTGGACGACGTGGAGATAGCGGAGTGCCTCGCAGACTCCATCGAGACGCAATGCTCTCACGCTTCCCCACCGCACGACATCGCTCATGTCAATCGCATCGAGGAAGAGGTAACTCACAAAGCCTCCCTCGAACCCCGAGACGATCTGACTCCAGTCTCACTCAGCGAAGTCAAACGCTGGTGAAATCACTGAAAACCAGAAGGCACCGGGCCTCGATGGTATAAGTAACAAAGCAATTAAATGCTTTTCGGCACCACTACTAAGTTTACTAGTCGCGATCTTTAACGCGTGCCTAAAATTGTCATTTTCCTCCCGCCTGGAAAGAGGCGGAGGTGATAGGTATCCACAAGCCAGGGAAACCTCGCGACCTCCTGCCAGCTACAGACCGATCAGCCTCCTGAGCGGTCTGGGCAACTTCGAGCGAGTCCTCAAAACTCGCCTAAGCGATCACCTCCTCGGAAAGGCCTGATCATCGATGAACAGTTCGGTTTCCGTCCCGCCCACTCCTGCCCTCAACAAGTCCTCCGTCTAGTAGGTATGCCACGGAGGGCTTTAAACGCAAACATAAAACCGTAGCTGTCTTCTTTGACGTAGCCAAGGCCTTCGATAGGGTATGGCACGCCGGTTTGATTTATAAATTATACACACTCCAAGTACCAGATCGTACTCACTATTCAAAACTTAGCCAATAGACATTTCAAGTTTAGGCATGAGCGTACTCACTCGACCAGACGCTCAATCAGAGCAGGAGTCCCGCAAGGCTCTCCCTCTCGCCCTACTGTACTCCGCATATACGGACATACCGAGACCGTCGTCCGGCGTCCAACTCGCGTTATTCGCTGACACCGCGCTCTTTATAGGAACAGATTTAGGGAATCTATCGCTCGCCACCTCCAGAGGGCCATCGACGAATTAGGTCAATGGTTCCGTCTCTGGAGGATAGAAATCAACAGAAAAGTCGGCAGCTATACAATTTAAAGTATAGCAAAGGGAACAAATTCGTCGTCGACTATGACACTCCCAATTTAAAATTGCTAAATAAAAACATTCCGTGGCAAAGAACATAAATACCTAGGCGTCACGCTCGATAGAAATCTCCGCTTCCGAGATCATATCGCGCGTGTTAGAACCGCACTCTTCTACAGAGGCGGGCTCGGAGCCATGCTAAGTAGAAGAGCAAACTATCAGGCGCAATAAGCGCACCATATACATAATGTGCATGGGACGGTGATGACATACGCGTCCCCAGTATTCGCTCACGCCGCTCAAAAGCACTGTACAGATTACAGGTGATTCAAAATAAATTCTGCAGATCGGCCACGGATGCACACTGGTGCGTCCGTAACTCGGTACTCCACAGGGATCTCGAACTTCTACTATCTCCCAGTATATGAAGGACGTATCGAAGCGTTTCTTCGACATCGCGGGATCTCACCCCAACGCGCTCCTTCGTGCGGCGGTTGATTACGAGCCGCCGCCTCCCACCCATTTTATCCGTAGGCCACGGAACGTTCTTAATGATCCACCTGACGCACTTACAGCGGCAGTTGAAAGCCTAAACGACGTCAACGATACGCATGACTGACTGAGAGTAGGTCCGTCCGATAGTTAGGTCATCGATCAAGCTCCCCTACTCCATCCGGGGCCGCTCACTGCCTCCGGCGGGCAGGAACGGAAACCGACCCGTGACGGTTTCCGGCGACATCCATGCCGAGACGACTCCCTCAGGCGTCGTCCACAGTGCATGTCAAGCGCCGTCGGCACTCACATGTGTCGTCCGGCCGCGCTCGGTGAAGCTATCATAGTCTCCGACTTGTCAAGACTCGTCGTTTGACCATAGCACAGCCGACCGTTAACTTCATTTTCAGGGCTTTTTAGTGGGTTTCAGTCCCACTACCCACGCGTACGGGCGCGAGGGTGTGCAGGTTAGACATTTTGCCTCCTCCTCGTCGCTAGAGGGAACAAAAAATGAACTCGTCGTGATTCTCGGTTACCTTTCGATAGATACATTTAAATCAATTTCAATCGCGGTAATAGACGTAAATTGATCACGCAAAGCAGACTCGTCTACGGAAAGGAACGTCTAGTTACAGTTTATGACAACGACCTACCAACTATATTATGTAATATGTTTTTTGTAGGTGGAACTGCACAGTGGCCTAAATGAAATTTATGATGTAGGCAATGCTCGACGCTTTTAGATTTTACATTTCTGATGTGTTCACTGTGACGAATTTTTTTTACAACCTACCGATGAGCGCGTGTCGCACTCTCTTCAGTATCGAAGCTTGCGGACTATCCTATAGAAATTGTCATGGTTCCAGATAATCGCTCATTACACATGTGCCGACCCGGCCGAACGGTCTGTGAAGATTACGCGAGGATTAGCGTAGGTGGGTATAATACAAGGTACGAAGCAATATAAAAACTCCAACAGAAAAGCGTTATGTAACGGTGTTTCAACAGTACCACTAATCCGACTAATGCAGGTAATCTAATACCGAGATTAACGCGCTTCGGCCGGTAATCTGCTTACAAGAAGTGTGTAGAACTCGCGCACCGAGGCCGCGCCCGGCGCGGCCGACGCGTGCGTCCGCGCCGCCACACCACGACCCTTTCAGTTGGGAAAAAACCCGCTTGCGCACCTCCCGCGACGGCCGCGGCCCCGAGCCTTTCGAACTCCCGACTTCATTGGAACAAACGAGGCCGCGGGCTATTAATACCAAACTCGACTTCAAACGCGTTCGTTGCGTAAGGCGGGAGCCTTTTATTCGTTATAAATAAGTCGCTTTCCGATTCAGAAAAAATAATTTTGAGAGAAATAGAACAGGAAACGAGTCAGGTTCGGCGTTTGAAATAGAAAATTTACGCTTGTTATGCGGCAGTTTCAACAATTATTTAATAGTCATATGATTGCATTGCACATGATACGACTCGCAATTGTTGTGTTTTCTCAGCGATAGCTAACCCCTACAGTTATTATCTATTTCATACACCCCGCCGTATTAGTTTTAAATTATAAGGCTATTTTCAAGTTTATTAAAAATCACGTTCACAATTTTTCAGGGCAATTTGTATGAGATTAGGAATGTATAGAAGAAGCTGCTATAATACTATTTAGTCCGCTCTAGTATTATATATAAGTATTATGAATTTTATTTATTTACACGACTGTGACGTAGCTAAAAAAGAGGGTAACATGTTTCGCTTTTATGTATGTGTGTATGTTTGTTTCCATGTTTCCGAGTAATAGCTTAATATATGAACCTACTTTTATAAGTTATAGATCGTCAGATTATCTTCATGGTGCAAGTTAAATTACAATAACACAAAATGGCGGATTTTTGAGACCAAATTAGGTGTCTTGAAAATACTTTAGTTTTACAAACATATTGAGTGGAGTGCCAAAGCCAAAGGTTTTAACGGCGATCGCAATATTTTTTTACATCGTCTCATTTTCATCTTTGTAGTTCACTTTTACGCAAACTGACTTTTCAGTATTTTCTTTTTAATTATGAATCGCATCAGTAGTTCGAGTGTTCTGAGCTCTCATACCGCGGCGGGCGGCGGGCGGCGGGCGGCGGGCGGCGGGCGGCCTGCAGCTTCGCCTTGATACTATAATTTATTGGGTAACATCACACGCTCAATTTTTCCACTGAAGTGTTTATCTGTTTTCCGCTATTCGCCGCCCGCGCCCGGGCGGGGCGCTTTTAGACTCGTTATAAATCAACTATTAGAATACGGCAGTTGTTTTGGGAGCTCGCTCGATGGAAGCGGTCCGCCGCTGATGGACGGAGAGTCCAGATCCGTTCAACGCTCTATTTATAATATTGAATGTAAATACTTAATAGAATGGATTAAAACGGGAACCGAACGGAACGTATTAATTGGAAACCGACGCGTGAGGTGTTGAAACAGCCGGAGGGATCTTTTACCTTTACGGTACGAGCATGGGCGTGTGAGAGCTGGGGCGCGGCTCGCTCTATCGGCCGAGCGAAACGTCGATTATATTTGCACAAGTTTATGACACTTTAAATTTGAAGACACATATCGCATTTCAGTATGACTCAGTTAACTGGGTATGATGAGTAAATGAAAGTAGCTTAAATTGGTCTAGTACACTACCATATTAGAACAGTTGAAGCTATTTTAGATATTGACCAAATATTACATTACGTTTACAAATCGACTGAAGAACACAATAAAGTGGTGCGTAAACAGTCGCGTGGCGAGTCGTGTGTTACAAAACGAACACTCCGCAAACCAGTACGTTAAGGTGACAATGAACTTGTCGTGACCGTTCCCGAAGGGACAACAAAATAAATGACGGAGACGGAAGAAACCGGCATGTCCCTACGAGTAGGTGTACAGGGTGGAGTTGTGGAGTAACACCAGCGCGCGCCCGACGGCGGTGCTGGCCTCGCTCGGCGGTGGGTGACTATTACAATATGTGGGTAACAATACTTGAATTATTATTGTTGAGGAGCTCTAATGCTTCTTAAATATAATATCGTCCCGATAAACAGCGCTGTTCTCATACGTCCCACCGCTATTATACGACGAACATTTGTCGTTTTTTTGGGCATTAAAGTGTTGAATTTTGTGTAAGTGCGAAACGAGTTTCATAGTAGCCGGTGTTGGTTTCACGCGGTAACAAATGATGACGACTGTAAACAATGGGTTCATAGTTTCCTATAATTAATAACTAGTGGGGTAAACTATAAATGATAACCCACTATAATCGCATAAATCTACTTTTTGACTCTTCGTAGTTCTGATTCCTTTATTTTTGAATTAGTTTCCATTCGGTTAATCAGCTAGCATATTCCGAACGAGCTTTTGCGAAACTTCTGTGAACATTCGTTTGATTATTAAAAGTACATTTACCATAACAAAGTAGATGGCCACTCTATAAGATACGTTTATGTAAGAGGCGTTCGCGCCCAGTCCGATCAGAGATCAACACTTTTGAACCGATTGCCGGTGAAAATTAAGTATAATTACTATGCTTATTATGATATTCATGTAATTACATTTTTAATACTTACAACACATTATAATCGAGTAAGTGAATCTTAAAAAATATAATAATTGAGTACATTACTAATGTGTAGAAAAGTATGGAAAATAACAAAATCAATGTAAGATGAAAAACACGTATTAAGATTTTTTTTCAACTTTTAGTTAAGGGAAATGTACAGTTAAGAATGCTTATTCAGGAATAAAGTATAGTAAACTGTGCTATCAGCAGGCGCACGAATGTATGTAAACTTAAAACGGAGAAAAGATCTAGACGTAGAATATTCAAACACATAAAATATTGCCCTGATGTTGTAACTGTATGCATATTGCAATGTATTGCACGATCGATGTGAGTTATAGTGCTCATATGACTTACGATTATCAATAAAACGTGGATCAAAATATTTTATTTCACTTTGGGACAGTCCTAGCTTCGGCGCAGTGCGGCGCGGCGCCGTGCGCGCTGAACATCGCGGCGTGCCGGTGTACACCGCACGGTAGTCGTTCTCCGGAGGCGCTATCGTCATGGAAAGGAGAAGTCTCTGCACGCACACGGAGCGCCTGTCGGAATCGGCGGCGTCGATCTCACAGAAAGCTGCGTGCCGCGCTAGCGAGGGTATCGCCTTTATCACTTTAAGGCGACGACGACGTGCTCGCTTACAGATTACACTCAAAAGGGAAAGCAAACATGTGCCGAGGCAAAGGCTCTCGCGGCCTTTTGTTCGGACGCGCGCGGCAGACAAACAGACGGACAAAGAGCGCGACCGACGATGTTTGCTCGACCTATTAAACGGATCGGTGAGTCTCGGCTGGCGCTGTGCGCCCGCGCCGACATCGTCCGTCCTAGAACCGCATACGATGAAAATTATGTATATTGGCTTAGGACACTTTGGCGCACATCGCATATAAAACGGTAGATCTTTTCTAAAGCAAAGTCCCGGTTGTACAGAAGAACCGCTAGTTTTCTCTTTCATAACAGAAAACACTTTCCCAAGCTTACTTGTATATTCCAGTAACACATTCCCTGTCAAAATTTGGCTATTACGATGTCACAAAGAAAATAGCGAGAAACGACCAAAGCGGTAATTACTGTCATCGTCCCTTGAAATTTGTGACGTAAGTGCTGTAAACAAGGATGAAAGGATTACAGAAAATGATGACCTTAAAATTGTCCAAGAACCATCAGTTAGTAAAAAAATTTTCAATAGACTGAGTGCATGCAGGAACAGCGACATCACTCGAGCCGGCTGCGCATGCGCAGCAAACTTTGGGCTCGTCCGCTTAAACAAAGAGGGACTACCATGTTTCATATATTTAAATATTACCAAAAAAGCATCTGTTCAAACGTAACTATTTCAGTTACAAAACACTAAAACGTGTCGTGAAATTGGCGTTCGTTCGAGAATTCTCGAATTTCTGTCGGTCAGTGGCCCCGCGCACTTTACAACACCGTTAATGACAGCTGTAAATAAATTTCTTTTTTCACGTGCACGTTAATGTACAAGTTACCGTTTTAAGAAGTATAGTCCGGAGATATGAGATGGGGCGGTCCGGGGTCACTGCATCGTTCGGCTTCATCATAAAAAAAAATTCATAGTAACAATATAATAAAATACGTCTTCATAAGTCTATTTGTTAAAATAATTACTTGTTTTCGGAGTCGGTTGTTTTTGAAGTCGTTGCCAGCTAAAAGCACACCAGACACTCGTTTATCTCAGCTTTCATGATCGCATCTCTTTTTGACTCAATACTTCATATTCTATATTTGAGTTCGTAGATATAGGTGTTGATTCGACTTTGGTTATTTCTTATTAATTTTTATGTACATTGCATTCTTAAAATCTTTTTTTTTGTTGGTCCTGCATTAACAGACATCGACTCTAAATATAACTACATATTTATTTTAAGTAACACGTTTTTAAGGCCGATTTGTTTTATCGGAGTTTACTCCTTAGGAATCGATTTTCTCGTAAGGCCCTCGGTATAAAAGTTTTATGAGAGCTGAAATTAATATATGCGTTAACTCAAAAGCGTTACCTTTTTCTGCGCAACGTACATTTCGCCACTTTCACTTTGAAATCTGTAAGTGCATACCTACTTGTATGTAGGCCGATGTGCATAGAACATGCTGCGCGACTGCTGATGCGTGTATGTATATATAATATATACATGTACTTTACAGCGTCTATATATGTTAAATATATTTTTCATTTTTAATGTCGACCTTACAATATTACGGTGTGGAATGAAGTAACTATGTCAAATCAATACTACTGTATAAATGTGTAGCATCTGTTGTGGATATAAATTTTTTTATTCAAATTTCTTGATAAATATTCTTTTTATGACTCACTGACCCTAATTGTAACATTTTTTTAAATTCATGCCTGGTTGCCTGTCTAGCTGTCCATACATGTATGCCTTTTCATAACTCAAAAACGGTTCTATCGATCTGGATGAAAATTGGTATACTTTGCATACAGACTGTTCTGACGATGGATAGTGCCTTGTACACCAGAGGACGATGCAGCCGTGAAAATTTTCTACTACAGTGGAACTCTTCAACGATGAACAGCATAGACTTGAAACTTTGTATTTATAATTAGCGTACCCCGCCCGCTTCGCCGGGCTAGATTTTGCTTTATTTTACTTAACCAATAAAATTACAACATTACATATTTAATTTATCTCTTAATTATATGGTCTGATATATGATAAAGACATCAACGTGTTTTGGAAGGATTCACAAAACGACGCCTATGAAATTTAATGAAATTAAATAAATAAAAAAACAGGGTAAATCTCTCCAACTTTTGAAAATTTTTAATTTTCTTAGCGAAAAATTAAAAAGCATTCAAATTGTAAAATTAATGGATTAATTTTTCACCTGTCTCACTTCTCCAAATGCTTCTAACTTAATCTTGGAAAATTTAATAGCCGTGCCAATTGACTCTCTATTTACTTTATTGTGAATACAAAATTTTATAGATGTTGTGCATGATATTGAGATAACATCTCAATATCATGCACAACATCTATAATTGATAATTGACGGCTTGTTCTTCGTCCATTACCGTGTCGATTGACTTGTAATTGATTTCTTCGCCGGGAAGTTTCAATTGAATTTGATCCTTGAGTTTGTTAACATCATCATTATTTGGTGCTAAAATTGCGCGTTCATAAAGACAATTCGAATTTTTGTAATTAATTGTTAAATTTGGAAATACTCTGTCGACGATAGCTTGAATATTTGGTTGCATTTGACAAAAATCCTGTGGAAAAGAAGTCTCATTTGTGGCAGGATCAATTGGAATTTGGCCGTTCCCTATGTCTAAGAGTTGTTGCGAAAATGTTTGAACAGATGAGTATTGCTGTAAATAAACGCGCATGTTCGTTGATAGTGTGATTTTCTCGACTCTCCTCCAAAGATATGAAGATTTCAGGCAAGCGTTTAGCTCATCTGCGGGCGTTGAACGCGGGATAACCGGCAAAGTTCGACGGAAGTCACCAGCAAGAAGATTAAGAGCACCTCCCATTGGTTGGTCATTTCCTCGAAAATCGCGCAGAGTCTTGTCAAGCGCTTCGAGTGATTTTTTATGGGCCATTGTACATTCATCCCAAATTATAATTTTACACGTTTTGAGGACTTTACCCATACCAGAATTTTTGCCAATATTGCAAGTTAGTGTTTCTGTTAGGTTTAAATTTAAGGGAAGTTTGACTGCTGAATGTGCAGTGCGTCCACCATCCAAGAGCGTTGATACAATTCCTGATGATGCCACTGCAAGTGCAATCCATTTCTGCATTCGAATGGACGCCAGTATCAAATTGATCAGGTATGTTTTGCCTGTCCCCCTGATGCATCGAGAAAAAATATTCCGCCTATCTCGTTTGTTACACGCTGCATGATTTTGTCATAAGCATTTTTTTAGTCCGGCATCAGTAGTTTTACAGGAATATCTACATAATGTTGTAACTGCTGCACATCGTAGAGCTGCTATCTCGTGAGATAACTGTCATAAATATTGTCTTTGGTTCTTATCAATGCTGGCATTCCAAGTTGACTAAGGGCTTTGTTATTAATTGATAAGCATATATCCTCAATCAGCAGTAAAGCTTGGTTGAAAATATCGTCAGAGTACTCTTGGTTAGGATCAGTTATACGCGATTGCCTAAGAATGTCTTCACAGAGACTTTCACGATGCGTTTTCCACAGCTCTCTTGGATTTGACGGCGCGCATGTTGTTAAAACTATTGCAAACAAAGTTCAAATTAGTTTCGGATAATTCGAAAGTGATGCTTCAGTTAATTTTGTATTCCAATGCTGATCACTTTCAAGTAGACCTAATCTGAAAACGCTTCCCGATTAGTCTCGCATTTATTCTCGATAGTTTTTAACGCGGTAAATGAAGTTGGGCCTTTATTGTATGCAATAACAATCTTAAATAATAACATTCAGCATTATTCGGATGAACGATATAAACATGCCCCAGAGCATGAGAAGAATACACACCAGGATATTCTGAAACAATTGCGCCATTCTTTCTCCTCATAAACTTCTTTTGAGACGTGTTCCATGTGTAATATTTGGGAACTTCAGGGTATAATAAAGTCTTGGCGAAATCGTCCATTGAACACAGCTCGAAGAAAGCGGTGAGAGTAGTGTACGGTGGTTGCGCAACTTTAGCTTCTGCATTTTTCTCGGTGAAGTAAACACGCTGACCATTTTCCAAATGAACAGCTAAATGTTGAACCGTTGGAAATCAGTCATGAATGCTAAATGAAAACATTCTCCAGACCGCTTCATTGCTGCTGATGTAGCGTCCCATCTGGAATTGTTCAATTTCATCAGTTTTATTAGCAAGCCCAAATACTGCCATGTCACTGCCTTTGTTGACGTATTTGCAAATATATTTGATGGACTTTACTGAGTTACAATACTCAACATTGATGTGGGCATCAAACATTTTTTAAAGCAGTGGTGAGTAGGGCACAATCCACCTGTTGTCGATATCAACAACTGCGTTGGGCATTTTTAGTGTGGTTATGTATCCACCTTCACTTGGCTTTCTGCGCTTATATAGAGGATATCCATCGCCTCTCGTTTAAGTTTCATGGATCAGCTCACGTGGATATCGCTTTGTACACTTGCCATCTTTCATACATCGGGAATTCAGGTTAAGTCCACCGCAAGGTCCGTGGATCATGTGCTTCCGTACTGTTTCAAATAGAATTGGATCTTTTATGGGATTTGGTAGCTCGGCGGAAATCACATCATCGATTTTCGTTGGTAAATTTTTTTGTTTTAGCCATATTAATAGTTCACGACATTACAACAAATGATTAAATTCATTTTGTCGGATCATAAGGTGGTAGGCATTAAAGTTCATGCAAGAAACTTTTTTTGTTGACTCATTATTTACATTTAAATTTACTTGCATTACATTGAAATGGTAGTCATTTTCGCCACGTGGAGAAAGAACTGGATACTGTAATGCATCATATGATCGGTGTGTTTCCGCAACGCGTCGAAGGTTTTCATTTCGGAGATGGATGATGATATTGCGTCGTTCGAATTCTGTTCCGACCATAACCACTGCAACGTCGTCTTTTACCGGTGCATTGAATCGCCGCTTATGCTCCCCGGCTGATGTTTTGTCTGCTCTTATCACAACCTTATAATCATCTGTCGGCATCTGGTTTAGAGCTGTTTTAAATGAATGGATGAGGCTGTTGTGTTCATGAAACATAGTTTGAAGTTCTAAGACGATTTCTAGTCTTACTTCAGTACTGATTGCGCAACGCTGATCAGCTTCTGCAGCTTCATTACCGGTGAAATAAATTTGTAAAAACTTGGGATCTTCATCTTGAACTGGGAGCAATGATCCGATTCCGTGGTAAATTTGACCTTGCACTTTAAAAGTGGGCATGTAACCGGCATTGTTCACTGTGTTGGTTGCTCCAAAGGACGTCATTTGGAAGCATGAATTATACTTTCGGATGTTTTGAAAAAAATGTTTGGAAGTTGGAGTGCGCTAAGAAATATAATTAAGAAGTGGCTCAGGTGGCTTCATCAATGGTGACAAAACAACTTTACCGTTCGAACAGCACATTCCATGAGATTCTTTAGCGAACTTCAAAGCACCACAATGTGAACAAACTTTGTTCATTGCACCGATCACTACGTCCTTGTGATTTCTGTAATTGTCATCCTTATTGTAGTTGAACGCCGCAAGATTTAAATCTATTTTTTTTTCGTGATTGAGTCTTTCGGTTACGATTGGCATCAAGTCTTTGCGTACGTTTTTGGGTTGTCTCGGTAGCTCGCGATGAAGATTTTTGTCACGATCTTGTTGAAGCCGTGTTTCACGCTCTTCTTCAGTTTCTATATTTCTTCTTGTAGATATTCTGTTACGATTACGATCTCAAGGCGTAACTCACACTAATCAGCTGTTTCATTTGCTCTTTTTTCTTTAACATTCTTTGATTTGGAGGTTTTTTTACCAACACTTGCTTTTTTGGGTGCCATTTTTTATTTATTGCAATGATTCTGTGAAGAAACATGATTGGTAAAGAAAAATACAATTTCCCGTTGTAATAATCAATTGAAAACGCATCAGTAAACGGATACATTCACAGCGCTACAACTTACCTTGAATTCGTAAAAATCCTTAATTATTTACTTCAATATACTCCATTGTACTTCAATATGTTTCATAATGACATATATATCCACAACGTATGTGTCAACACAAATTTGGGTTATAAAACAATAGAATATCATCATAGTAAATAAAAACTGTATTTGACAGTTCAAAAAGAAAAGTGCTCCGATCGTCACCAAACTTTACAGGATTACTCGTACAACTTATCTTGAATTCTTAAAAATCCTTAATTATTTACTTCAAAATACTCCATTGTACTTCAATATGTTTCATAATGACATATATATCCACAACGCATGTGTCAACACAAATTTGGGTTATAAAACAATAGAATATCATCATAGTAAATAAAAACTGTATTTGACAGCTCAAAAAGAAAAATGCTCCGATCGTCACCAAAACTTTACAGGATTACTCGTCAGGTCAATCTAAAGACCAGGTTTCATTGAAATCGGTTCAGCCGTTTTGAAGCCTACGCGGAACATACAGACACACTTTATATATATATAGATAAATATTAATAATTAGAATAAATGTGTATACGTTCTTTTAGTATTTAAAAAGAAGTGTTAATTTGCCCTATTCTCTATTCTGTAGTCTAATATATCATCACGATCGGTGGCAAGGAGGAAACTCCTGTCGCACATCGAAGCTGGCACATACATTTTTTTGTACAAGTTGTTTGTTCAACATTTTTCAATGATTATGTAATTGAACTTTATCATTTATCTAGCTTTTGCTTGTAGCATAAATGTAGTAGAGGAGGAATTTAAAAACTAGTTCCAATTTGGAATTTTGCGCTGGTGATAATCCCACGATCTTTACATTTTTTATTGGAGTACAACCTCCCTCGATTATAAAGTTTCCTCAGACCCTCGGTTAGATGGGTCGGTGTCCGAGACTTATAAATAACTCTGCGATAAGTTCAGACTTTTCTCAACTTATCGAAGAGTTAACCATATCTAAAAATAGAGTCATTGAAAACTTACCGCTGCGAATGGTTTAAGACGTCATCGATTGGCTAGAAATTTTGTGGGGGGGAAAAAAAGAAGCTTATAAAAAATTAAACCCTTGGTGTTTAATGAGCGCTCTAAACATAATAGAAGGCGAATTCTAACTGGTTCAAAGATACTTATTTTTTGTTGCGTATTTTAATCGAAGTATTTATTGTTAAATAACGGAACATTGATATATTTTTCGGGAAAAACTTGTGATATATAATATTTTGTAAAGTGCTTGATAATTTAAATGAAATATCTTTAAAATTAGTATAAATGAAAGTCGATTAGATTAAATCTTAACGAGTTATGATGAAAAAGTGATGATTCTCTTGAATTTTTGGAAAAATTGAGCAGTAAAACTAAAGCTGTATCCACCAGAATAAAAAATTAAACGTATTCTCTCTACAATACATTTCATTTTCATGTTATTTAAACGATCCAGAAGTTTAATTGGTTTCGAGTGCACACTTTTTAAAAAGTAATATTAATTGTAAAATGTATTTTGTAAATTAAAAAAAATGCCCCCTTTAACATAACGCTAAAACTACAAGAGATATGTCAAAAATGATAGACTTCAAAAACGTAGATTTTCTCTTAACACATTTTTTTTTGTTTTTTTACGATACAAAATAACGAAACATATCCCCGATTGAAGTTTTCATTATCGTGAGGGATAATCCGTCCTGAGCCTTTCAATGCTTTACTTTTAAAAATAAAAAGATTTAGGACTTTCAAGTGTTCACGATCTTGTAGCCTTTGAAATTATATTTAAAATTGTTTTCAGTTGGATGCTGTAACTTAAAATAAAATTAAACGCAATTTTTCAGAGTACTAAAGTTCTTTCATTTTTATAGCTATAAATGATTCTAATATGCATGTATATTTGTATTAAAAAAAAAAAAACAAATATACATGCATATTATGTACGCTTAAACCATTCTGGGCTGTTAGGTTCTTCTTTCTTTTTCTTGTCATTTTTCGCATAGGGATAGTTTTTAAGGGTTGAAAAGTTGGAATTATATCATAAATCGTATTCGGTATTATAAAAAATATTTGATCCAAATAAAATTGAAGAGATTTCAATGTATTAAAATGCTTAAAACATGTATTTTTTTAGTTTTTTGTACTAAGGGATAGTTTTCATCCTTAAAAAACCCAAAATCAAATCGAGCACTTGTCAGTTTTGAAGTTAAGGGTAAGGATAAAAGTAATTCAAAACTATAATAAGGATTGATGTCTTTTAAAAGAATTCAGAGATGAAAGCCTACTTTTACATTCAATGCCTTCGCTATAGGTCGATAATCACATGAAAATGTACTCTACTTCAATTACGATTCGAAATTTCTTTATTTTATAGACCATAGAACGTTTGAAACACTCCATAATATTTTCACAAGATTTAGCGAGTCCGATAAATTACGTATAATTTTAAATGTGTACAAGCGCCAGAGCTAAATCTCATCGCCAAGTTATTGATATGAGGATATACTTGCAGGCAGGCATCCAGGTCTGAATGCGAAAATGTTTTTAAATCAAAAAATATCAATGTTAATAATACGTTATCATTTAGTGATTGGGCGACAGTGGGTATTCATATTAGTAGACGTAAATTGTATGCACTTTATGAGAAAAGGGCGTATAACAATTCGAATATATTTGTCCAATACGTAAGAAATTATTGCAGGATCTTTAAGCGTGTGTGTGCAATCGCAAAATCAATGTTTATCTGTAATAAAATAAAAAAGAGCACAAACATGGTAAAAACTACGTGGAATATAAAACATTGTGAAACTGGAAAACGGACATCCCGATATTTATAATTTCAATTAAAAATGAATGTCAAAATATTAAACAAAGACATAGAAGTTGCCTTTGCTTTTGAAAATTTCTTTGCTAATATTCCAGTTTCAACTACACAATCTCTGAAGTCATCGCCCACTCTCGCCGAATCTTTGTTGAAGCGTACGTCGATGTTTGTGGCGTTTCGTTTACATTTACCCACGTCCATTATAATGACGTTCTTAACGCATTCAAATGTATAAAAATGAAAAAAAAACTGCCGATCTCGATGGTCTTTCCGTAAAAATAATAGATTGTATTGCTCCATGTCTAGTAGTAATTTATAATACATGCGTCGATTGTGGTGTGTTTCCGGATCTAATGAAGCAAAGTAAAGTAATTCCATTATTTAAATCCGGTAGTATACTGCCGGATACACAGATATACAGGTTATATCTCACCCTACAAACTTTCGACCGATATCAATACTACCGACGCTCAGTAAAATTTTTGAAAACCTTATTTTACATCAACGATTGCAATATTTTTATAACAATAATTTGATGAACGTTAAACAATTTGGATTCAAAAAGGGTCACTCAACAACCGAAGCCGGTGTCGAGCTTATCCGGCAGATTTTTGATGCCTGAGAGGATTCACGGGACGCGATTGGTGTTTTCTATGATTTGCCCAAGGCATTTGACTGCGTTCATCATGACACATTGATCAGGAAACTACATCATTATGGCGTTACGGATCAATCCCTTGGACTTCTAGAGTCTTATTTAAGTGATAGAATTCAAAGGGTTGACATTAATGGTGAGAGGTCGTCAGGATCTGTAGTCAATATGGCCGGGCCACAGGGTTCAGTTCTTGGAACATTTCTATTCCTAGTGTGCGTAAATGATCTACCACATCTTGTTAAAAATGGTCATGGGATTGTATTGGTTGCTGATGACACCTCCTTACTTTTTAAGATTGATAGGCATCAACCAATTTTTGACGAATAAACAGTACCATTTCTGAAATCGTTGAATGGTTTAGTATTAATAATCTACTGCTCAGTGAAAGGAAAACAAAACTTTTATCTGATTCTAAATTGATCGACACAAATGTAATGGTCAAAAACGAGGTACTGGATTTTGTGGACACCCTATTTCTTGGTCTCACCTTAGATTCTAAGTTACGTTGGAATTCTCATATTACGAGATTAGCGAAAAGACTTGGTTCTGCAGCATATGCAGTCAAAAGAATACGGCGACTTACAGACGAAAGCACCGCAAGACTAGTTTATTTCAGTTTTTTTCATAGCCTTATGACCTATGGAATTTTGTTATGGGGTCACGCAGCCGATTTTAACACAATTTTCGTGCTGCAGAAGCGAGCTATTCGTGCTGTTTATAATCTGAGACCAATGGTACGTTTCAGAGAAAAATTTGAGGAAATTTATTTTTTAACTTTAACATCACAATACATATACGAAAATCTGGTATATGTCAAGAGAAATATAGAATCGTTCCAAAAAAGGAGCGACATCCATAAAATTAACACTAGACATAAGAACGATCTTGTTGCTCATAAGACCCATCTAAGTAAAGTTAATAAATCATTTAAGGGGATGTGTGTGAGCTTTTATAATAAGATCCCAGCTGACATTAAAAAATTGCCATTTGCTGAGTTTAAACGTTTCGTTAAAAGAAAGTTATATGGCAAGGGCTATTATACCGTGTTGGAATATCGTAATGAAAAAGCCCCTGGGGTTGAGCTGCTCGCCTATCAGGTTATTTCATATTATTTTTAAATGTCGACTAAATTATAAATGACTTAATCTTTTGCATTGATGAGTAAAAAGAGCAAGCCTCGAGTTTCTCACCCATTCTTCTCTCGGTGAATCAGCATTTGGAATGGACGGTAATGTCGAAATGAATTTATTAATGACGTGTTTCAAGTGTAATTTCATTACCTACGAAATAAAGATATTTTTGATTTGATCGATTTGATTTTATTTGTAGTATGAACTGTGCTATAATGCTTGTTTAAAACCACATAAAAATTAAGTTTGTATTATCAAATCATAGTAATCGTTCTTTCAGTTTTTTTTTAATTAGTTTTTGAAAGATGTTTTAAAATAAAGATATTTTCGAAAGATGCAAAGTGTTTTCGATAAGTTATTATTAGTTATAAAAACTCAAATTTTCCGATAAACTAAACACTCGCCTGCGCCCTGCGTTAAGACGCAGCATGCAGCTCATCGCTAACCTTCATATCTGTTCTTCCACTACGAATTAAATATTGATTCGAAAGGATTGACAGATATCCAACACCTAACCAAGTGTTAATCGTTTATTTATCTTAGTCCGCTAAGCGTTATATTGTTAATTATACGTACGTTTCATGCCAACTAGGCATATCCTCAGGGAAATGCAGACTGGCACATCCTCCAGGGCATAGGAAGTGTTAAAAACAACCAAAAAATACGGACCCAATCTCCTCCTGTGACAGGCAATCATGCAATACGTCAAAGGGTGACGAAAGTACCTCTACTGGCAGTCACAGACGGTCATTAATAGACAAGCCTGTCAATTTTCACAGATCAACTACCAACCATTACCCAAATAGTTACAGACCAGCGTCCAACAATGGCGATTTATGAATATTAATTTGGTCATCGAGCATATTATTAATATCTTTTTGTTTTGAAATTTCGAAAGATTCTAAAACATTTGAATGTAGCCCTTTCTGACATACATGTAAAACATCAAACTTGTGATCGTTATTGAATTTGTAACCGGTTTCTATTGAATGTTTAGCAAAACCTGATTTATCATTTTGAAAGTCGAAATATGTTCTTTTCATCTCATTTCAAAAGAACGCCCAGTGCGGCCTACATATATATATATATTAAGGCCGCACTAGGTTTAACTAGATTTAACTATATATGTATGTATATCTCTCTAGTTAAATTCATCGCAAGTCAATTTGTAAATTTCGGATTTTTTATCACTATGCAATTTGCCTTTATCGTTACATAAAGTTTATAGATTGTTATTTGTTTTAAAGGCCGTATATATGTATATATTACGTTTTTTTATAATTTTGAAATTTTCTCCGGACGCGTACCGTATACGTTAAACTAGCTACGTATTTCTTTTGGTCTTTTGATTGTCTTGGGTAGATATTGTTCCTTATAATGCTTTTTTGCTTTTTATTAATGAGTCCATCAATACATTTTTTTACTATACCGTTTGTCAATACTATATTACAAGTGATATTTAATTCTAATGAGAAATTATGATTGTTGAGAGTCATGGTGAATAACCGATGTATCATTGATATATATACGCCAATTTGTGTTGCCATAGTGACAAAAAGAAATAGGTATTGTAGTATCTATGCAAGTGGGTTTTCAGTATATTTTAAATTCATGTTTATTCTAGTTACAGTCCAATTATAGTTAAAATCCAAAAAAGTTATTGAATTATTTGTTTTCTTTTCGAAATTATATTAAATTTTGGGACGTATATTATGAATATAATTTTGAAACAATTCTAATTCAGTCGAATTACCCAGCGAACAAATAATAATATCGTCTACAATAACATAAGATATTATTATTATTATTTATTATGTATTTATTTTCGAATTCATCCATAAAAAAATTGGCCATTAATGGACGGTCAATTGGGCTGCCAACCGGTGTAATTTGGTTAATCTAATATATAATTTCACCTCTTTACCTAGATTTGCAGTTTTTAAATATTGAATTGTGTGACGGATTAATTCGCGGAAATCCATAATATACGGTTTATGGATTTCTGAGAATTAACACCTCACACAATAGAATACTCCGATTAATTTTCAATGGATGTCCAGAGAGAGATACTATATCCAGGTGTTCAAACTTCTAAATACTATCTGAAAAATAACTATTTATATACGTTTGTAAGTCGATGAATAAAGGTCGCTAGTCGCGCCGAGCGCCACGTCCGTCGGTGCAGTTCCGGGTGTGGGCGAGGAAGCGGAAACTGGCGAGCGCGTGCCAAGCAATGCACTGCTGCACTTTGCGCAGCGCCTTGGCAACGCGAACGACGCTAGGAGAAACGAATGCGAGTTAGAGGTCATCGCGCACGCCGTTCGGGTTCTTTAGGTGTCGCTAAAGGGTCAGTCGTCACTTTGAATCCTGATCTATCACAATATTCTAATTCTCAGCAAAGACGTTTGTTTTTATTCAAGATGTTTGTCCATTTCATAAAAACGATCGGTTAATTGGAGTTCGTATAAAAAAGCCTTTTACTTCTCATTTTATGTTATATGGTAGATTGTTGTAAACTGCAATTGCCACTTGATATAAATTCACGATTTATGGATATCATAAACCGTAATTATCTTTTGATGTGATTTCGTTTGTAGATAGATTAAAATTGTCACTTAATTTGATCTTAGAAGACATACCTATTCTCAGGTTACTAAACGATGTTTATTTGTTTTAGGTTGTTAAAGTTGTAAACATTCCGGAAATAGATTTTTTCGTTGAAAATCGTCGAATATTGTTGATATGCAAAAAGAAATTGATGTCAATAAGAATTCAACAATATTGGTTTTATGGAAAAGAGCTCTTACAACAATGTGTAAAGCCCAATAGTTTATTGTAAAAAATACGTTTTATTAAATAAACTATTCTAATGTTTATTTTCAGTACTTTGCCAAAAAATTATGTACGAAAATGTTAACGCTTTCCCCAACATTAGCGATTACAGCAATATACCATTGATATATTGATATATAATCTTTTTATTTGATGAGTGATATCTTAGACCAAAACGAGGGTTTTGACCTCTGAAAAAAAAAAAGTGGATTTACAGTCTTTTTACGCAATATTTGAGCGTCCTCATCGAGAGTGACCAAATAATTCTACAGATTTATAATTTCGTTCTTTTCCAATAGATTTTAATATTGATTTTACTTTCTGTCGTCCTATGACGGGGTTACGTGTTTGTGTCAAATCTGTTCCATGTGTTTCAATAGATTTGCAAATTTCTAATAACTTATAGGTCATTAGTCTTCTTATCGTTCTTGAGTTCTGACAAAGCTTAGTGCGTCCGACTACAAACAAAGCGAGTCCAAACGTCCACGACCGAGTAGCCGCCCGCTAGCCGGCCGCCTCGCGCGGCCGCCGAGCTCGCTCAGGCGATCAGCAAACGTCGGTTTGTCGCGATAGTGCGGCTAAAAGCTGTGCGTGTCCATATTGTTCCGGGGCGGGCCGGGCTTATCTGTTTCTTTATGGCATCGTTCTCTTTATCTTTTTATTTTATAGGCCCTCTATCTAAACTACGGACACGTCCCGGGCCGCGGGGCGGACGGGGCGCGGGCGGAAGCCGTGTCGTATTTCTTTCGTTGAGCTTCGACGCGATCGTAAAATGGGCTGACCCCGGCCGCTTCGTACGTCAAATGAGAATCACAATAACATCGCTCCGGCCACGCGCGGGGCCCGGAGCGCCCGCCGTCGACCGACCGCTGCGTTAGTTATTTCAAGTTTTGCAAATAGGTTACTATATGCTCCTTCATTGCGAAACGTATCAAATGTTCTCATGAAAATTTTTCATTAATATTTTAATTCTTCACACAACTGTAACAGCTGTCGTGCATCGGCGACATGTTCATTTGATATGTCGGTGACAGTCGTTCACCGGCCGCCGTGTCCGTTCGCGTGTTAATTGCCAAGCTAGCAAAGGTTTTGGCTTTGCTGATTACCAGGGATTTCCAGTTTCTTATTCTCCATCCTCTAACAGCCTCGGATCTACGATTTTTTCGACCCGAGGCAGTAACTCGATAGTGGCGCCCCTCTCCAGTGTTTGAGATAAGTTGTTAAAAAATAACTCACAAACTAGCATATTTTATGATCAGAATAATAAGAAGACGCTTGCCTGCAACATGCATTAACATGCAGCATGCAACCCACCGCTGACCTTCTAATCTGCCTCTCCACTACGAATCTCCATACAAATGATTGAATATTGATTCCAGAGGATTGACAGATATCGAACACCTAAGCAAGTGTTATTTGTTTGTATAATTATCCTATTCCGCTAATTGTTAAATTGTTAATTCTACGTACGTTTCATGCCAACTAGGCACATCCTCAGTAAATTGCCTACAGTCACATCCACCAGGGTGCAAGGAGCGTTAAAACAGTCAACACAACCTCATTAAGCAGGCCGCTGTCATGCAATGGTCAAAGAGCGACGAAAACATTCTTAAGGCAGATCAGATTTTTTATTATTGTGTAAATAATAAAAAATCTGAAAAAAAAAATCTGGAATTTATAAATTAAGTTCTGTATTTATTTTTTCAAAAAATATTATATTTATCTTTGTAATAATTTTTTTCTTTAATTATTTATAAAATTAATAAACTTGTGAAATTCAAAATCCCGCCATGATGTTGCCAACAACACGCTGCACGCACTGCAGCTGTTCGTAGCGCATTACGGAATTAAGCCTAAAACTTGTTCAAATACCAACTGGGCGTTTTAAAATCAAACGAATTATTTATAGAACAACGCGCGTTAGATATTAGGCGCTTTGTGAAGCAAGCTTTTTTTCAACGACGTTATATTCTGATTTTGGCGCTTCCTGAAACTGCCACTCGGGGTGGACGCCCCGGTTTGTCCCCCCCCCCTTAGTTTTGTGACTGTGCTCTAAATATGTTGTTGTACCAGGTTGAGAATGCAACTACTCATATTATTACACATTATCATACTTTTGTTTACAATGGGGTTGATTTGACGACACAGAATATAATGAACTACGGCCACTCTGTTTTTCTAACAAACGTAGTAAGATTTTTTTTATTATAGTTCTGTAAGTGGCCGGTGAAAAAAACCCGGAATAATTCCGAGGCATCATGTATACATGTGATTAGAAACGATGATGGAAATTTACTAAATGAGAAAAATAATATGAAAGAATGCTGGAATAATAATTTCGAAAGCGTTTTTGCATGTGAGGATACAGTTACAGGTGACAATGGTACTGCAACTGGGTATATGATTGATGATAGAGATGAAAGTGAAATTACGATTGATGAAATTATGAGAGCACCAAAACGTATGAAATTATGAAACGTATGGAAAAGATGCAGGATACAGTAGAGTTTCGTCGTAGACGCTGAGGGCCGGTGGGGGTATAGTGACAAGTATACTGTGCCACTTCTTTAATAAATGCTGGAAAAGCCGTAGGGTGCATAATGACTTGTGCAAAGCGGTCATTGTACCCCTCTATAAAGGGATATGTTCACGACAGATTTGTACAAATTACCCCCTATAAGGCTCTTTAGTGTTATTGGCAAGCTGTGTATGCGAAAATCATTATCGAAAGACTTAAGAATGAGATTGAAAACAAAATTTGGGACGTACAAGAGGGATTTTGAAAAGGAATGGAATGTACAGACCAAATTTTTTGTCTGCAAAACATTGCACAAAATTTTTTGGCCAACGGCCAAAAGGTTTCTATATTTTCGTAAATCTGGAAAAAACTTATGCTAAAGTAAAAAGAAATGATCTATGGAGAATCCTATCCATATGTGGTGTGAGTAGTGGATTGATACAGACAATGCAATCTCTATACAGGGGTTCCAGGGCTTGCTCCAGAATAAATGGGGAGTCCACTGACAGGTTTGACATCCGCAGGGGTGTCAGACAGGGATGTGTAGCTTCACCGCGACTATTCAATCAATTCGTACATCGTGGATATTCAATATATTCATGAATGTCTATCTATATGATTTGAAAGAATATGAGTATGAGTAGACTAAGGATGGATGAGCTGTCTGTTAAATGCCTCCTGTACGTCGACGACTGAGTAATCCTTGCACCGTCGGCGTGCGACCTGCAGTAGATAGTAAATAAAATGAAGGATTCTGTTAAGATAAGGGGAATGAAAGTAAAAATCGGTAAGAATAAAGTGATAATGTTTTAAAGGAGCGAAAGCATGACTGAATGCAATATACTATTAGAAGATGAAAAAGTTGAACAAGTAAAAGAGTTTGTATACTTGATTGGTCTGTTTAAAAATGATGGTAAACATGACATGGTAAATGAAAGTGAATGCGGGAAATGAAATGAATGGGGCTTTGCTTTCTATTATGAATAGTGAAAGAGTCTCACGACAAGCGCGCTTTGCTATCAATAATGGGGTCCCGATCCCTACGCTTATGTATGGTAGTGAAAGCTGGGTATGGCAGAAGAAAAATGGAAAGTGGCATCAATGCAGTAAAGATGCATTGCTGCGTAGTATGTGTGGAGTGTTTCGAAAAGATAGATGGAGAAAAAATGAAGTCAGAGAGCGGTGTGGTTTAAAGGAAGATGTAGTAACTGGAGTAGGAAAAGGTATGTTGCGGTACTTTGGTCATCTGGAAAGAATAAATGAAAGTAGATTCGCAAAAAAAATCTATAGAGCAAATTTGTATGTTGGAAAGGTCAGCAAGGGTCGCCCTAGAAAATCCTATGCAAAACATATTAGTAGCATATTAAAAAAGGGCCAAACTTTACGCACCCGAAACCAACGAGCTTGCATGCAAAGACTGATGGATGTTAGTGAGGCAAAAGAGATATGCAAAGTTATGAAAATCTGTAGTATCTGCCTACCCTTCTTAGAAATCGGCGTGAGTTTCTATTATTATCATTATTCTGTAAATTCCATTTTACCAAAAAAACCCTATTTATTCTGGATAGCTAAACCAGATACATTAGGGTTTCTTCTTCTTAGACCTACCAGTTTAAATTCTGTCTTACAAAATAGTCTCCAGATCCAAGCGAGCTGCAGTCAATCTTAAAATTAGATTCTGCTATATTTGATAGTATGACAGAATCAATATTGTAGGCTAAAAAGTTTTTCGTCAATATCTGCAGTCTATTTCTATTGCCCAACTAAATTTAAGTTTTCGATAGTTTCTTCTCGAACACTGGAAAGTGACTGCCAAATATTTAATTGCACCGATCTGGTTTTCTGACATATGTGTTTTGTTTACTATCGCTAGTATAAACTAAGACTTTTAAGAGTTTCTAAAAAATATTTTCCTTATTTAATATAACAGACAGCTGTGCTAAAGGTTTCATGTAACTAACTTCATTACTCATCCAAACTCATTACTTTTATCACTTTTCATTTTCAACAAGACGGTTTTCGCTTCATCTGTGCATAGAGAACTACCCACAATTCCTAATCCATTACGATCTTTTCTAAAATCGTAAAATATATGTTAAATCCCTCCATCGTCGAAAGACGTACATAGAAAGAGCAGGAGGTTCCACTTACAGAATTAGGCAGTGTTATCGTAAGAGGCCGGTTCGAGTCGTTTAACCTCCCGAGAGTACGGCCCTTTAAGCGCTCAACCGCGGGCAAGAAGTGAGCGCACGTCGAGGTCGTGACGAGCGCGGGCTGCGCGGGCGCGGCCTCGGCGCGCTCCGACTGTGCAAGCGATCTATTGCTTTTAAAAATAATAATTTACTACGATACGATTTAGGCGATTGAAACGATCCGTACAACAATGTTTTTAATAAGTATGGTAGACACTCTTCGCCCGACTGACGAGAACCTCGACTCGGGCCGACACGGGTTCCTGTCGATTCTCGGTGTCGGCGCCCCGTCCGCCCACTCCGGACGACACATGCTGTTCTGTCGTCTGCCGGCGTCGGTTATAGCTAACACACGTGTCGTCTCTGCGATGACGTACAACTTCAAGTTAATAGACTTTAAGTTAATAGGCTTTAGCCATGCTGAAGCAAAAAAATGTATGAAATTCTGCAACATGCTATTAGAATTACGTACGAGCGAACAATATATAGAAGATCCGATTGCTATACAGATAACATAATAGTACTTAGGAGCTTTGAAAATTTTATGAAAACGGACAACTGAATACCTATCCGTTAAACTGGTGACCCTGACCTGATCTGCATCTGTGCGGCCTGATGTGGTCTCCCGACGTGATCTTCTGGCGTAATTTGAACATGGGAGGATCTGCTGATCTTAACATGCATACACAACCAAAAACCCACACGCTATACATTATTGTCACAAATATTTTTTTGATGTAAGAACTTTTGGGACAATTAAAATGTTAGTTAAGCATTCCAATTACATACTATTATTCAATTTGAACGTACTCGCAGCGGCACCTTACATGTGTACGAGGAGAGATAAACCACTTGCCATCGACACGTGTTTCAGCATTTTAAAAGTCATCTAAGACTCGATACTTTCTCTACAACAAGTCAAGAATTGACTAAATTTTAAAGTGAAATCGGTCTAGTACGCACTAATTACAAACTTTGTTTTTTTTTTCAAATATCTCGTTCACCAAAGAAATTTCGGTTGTTGCATCAAAGTTGCTCAGCCATGAAATCAGGTTATCGATGACCGCTAGCGTAATATTAAAATGTCCAATATTATCTTATCGATACTATTTAAAATTATTCTCATAATTTAATACCTATGACAAAATATTGTTCACACTTTAGACAAGCGATTACGCTAATGTATTCTATTCGATTTTTCACCAAAAAATATAAATATTCATTTTTGTGTTGAAAACCATAAAGGTATAAATAAATTTAAAAGAAAATAAACGATAAAAGTACGAGTAGAATTGACGAAATAGGCGAAACCATCAAGTTATGCGTTGGGGTGAGGTCGGATCTCCTAAATTGGCAGTCTACAACATGCGATGCCTGACCCAGGTTTGACTTGACTGACACCAGAAAAATATTTCTATAAATGATGGACGTTTCCACTACCTTAAGTACGTGGATCATTATTTTAATGTCAGAATCAATGAACAAATGCAATTAGTGCTTAAATCCCTCCAAACAGCGAGCATAAGTGTTAATACCTACGTGCACCGTGTTCTAATTTGTGAAAAAATGACATTCTAAAAAATTAATACCTTTACGAACAGGACAATAGAACCGATAGAGGTTATAGGAATACACAAAACTGGAAAAATAACATTTTACCAGATACCAAAATATACAACAAATAAAAAGATATATAAATTGATCTTAGAATAACATATGGAATTAAAAAATTAAATGAAATGAGACATGTCTGTAAAAGAAATACAAAAGTCGATGACGCCACGTCTCACTTAGAAAGATGGACTTAGATTGACAACAACTTAGTAAAAAACTAAATGCAAATTTGTAAAATGATTTACATACGGGAATATTCATAACAAAAACCAAAAAAAATGTTTCAAATGACATTGATAAAACAAGAAATAGGCCTCTTGCCATTAAATAAAAGAATACGACTGTGATATACAGAAAGCATTAGTTTATATTGAAATTTGGTGATGTTTTGTATACAAAAAAGCTTTGAATTTTGATTGGTTTAACCATTTCTAAAACTTTTATTTATGACTACGTTTACGATTAAAATTGACATGTTTATGACTTTATTTCTGAATAAAAATCACAATGATAAATGCTTAGAAACACCTAGGAACTAAAAAATGTTAGGGAACTGGCATGAAACGAAGCAAAAAAATTACTTAGTGCGAGGAAATAAATTTTAATGAGTGTAAATCGTTCGATTAATTACAAAGGGCGTTTTGTTAAGAATGAAATATGCATCTACTGTTTTTCTTTTGTGTTTTCGTTCTTATCTCAATTTCAGAACTCTAATTAGATAATAGAAACAAGGTAAAGGAAGAGATACAGTCATCAGAGAGGAAACAAAAGCAATAATGCTCTTTCAATGGGCAAAAGCTTTGAAGTGGAAGTGGGCGGGCCTCCTGCCGGAAACAGATAACGACAGGTGGAGGGAGAGACGGGCCAGTGGAAAAGTGGCGAGATGACGTAATAGATAGACAGAATATCGGGAAAATGCCGGACGAGAAAATTACTGGAGAGAAATTAATGGGAAATAGAGGAGTCTTACCTCTGCGCGAGATGTTAAATAAAACCTACTTAAATAATTTGCACACTGAATTATATTTTCGAAGATTCTCTAAATCTAACATGGAATTAATATTGTGATGCCTAAACGTACAATTTTTCGACAACTACATTGACCCATACATTAACTTTATACGAAAAATTTTTATGTACTCATGATTATTGTACGTAATTTTTTAACACCCGACGCAAACAGAGGGGCGTTATAAGTTTGACGTGCACATTCGTATGTCGGTCTGTGGTATCGTAGTTCTCAAGCGGCTGAACCGAATTAGATTTCCTTTTTTTTTGTGCGAAAGATGACATGACTTTGTAGGAAACCCAACTCCCATATCAAATTACAAGAGAGTTATTATGTTTATCTTAATGAATAGATTATATGAAGATAAACAGACTATTTTTCGCCTACGGCTTCGCCCGCACATAGAAATAAAATGAGTCCATCATCTTGTGTATCAACCGATCACGTTTTCAACCATGATTCAAGATTCTAGTCTCGACCTTGCTCTCGATGCCAATTTGCCGCACTCTTGATTCCGACCGAGATCCCACTTTAGATTCCAAACCTAGTATTGATATGACTTAGATTCCGATTGTGGTTCTTTAACATCCCGCGCTGAATATAATAAGCCAACAGTAGTGTGCGGTACGGAGGAAAGACTACGAACGTGGGAGATGGTTTAAAGGAATTAAGTTAATGAATGATTACTATTTGGGAAAATAGAGTTGAGTGGTAGTATAATGGTGTAGTACGGTAGTTATATGTGGTACTTAGTACAGTCAAACAAAGGCAACAAACTATAAGATTACAAAGACAAAACAATAGCCAAATACAATGATAGTTTTTAATGCATTTTAATTACTGACAGTAGCACCAAATTACACTTGCGAAGTATTTTTAAACCAAAAATATTTTTAAATAATAAAATGGAAATGTCGACATCCTGCTTCTTAGTCTTTCTGTTCTGCTAAAGTTGTAAAGATTATTAAAAAGTTTTTTTTGGTTGAATTCACGAATAGAAAAATCGTGCAAACATTCTATACGGTTTAAAACCACGCAAGCTTGGCCTTAAATCAGCTTTTTCTATTACGGTCCCTGGTAACTTTCGAACAGTTGTTGATCATAACGTGTCTAGTAGTAAAATATAAAGTTAAAAGGGAGGAAGTAAATTTAATACCTCAACAACACCTTCAAAAAGTAAAAAAAAATGTGTATTGGTTCTTAAAGTTTAATAATTAAGTAATATTTTGATCCAAGCGTTGTCGTGTCGGAGGACCTCCAATTAAGATGATATGAATGTATAATACAAGACTACCCTTATATAAATTTAAAACAATGAATCAGTAAAAAAGGGGTATCATACAATTTTGGAGTATTTATAAGACAAAATATTCGTGGGTATAAATCGCTCGACTTCGTATCGGGCTGTTTCGGTCATCGATGGTTTTGTATTTGTTTTCGCTACATGATGAAATGAGAAACGAACTGTCATCAAGTTTCTTGCTCGTTCTTCTTGAGGGAAAACCGCCTGCCGCACAGTAAAGTTAAATTCGCAATAAAATTATAAAGCAGTTCAAGTGTTATATCACGACTTACGAAATAAAGTTTGAATATTTTGAATTTGAATTTAATACCAGAAATTTGGTATACCAAAAAAGTAAGAAAGTCAAGTCAAAACCTCAGAATTCAGTACAGCCGTTACCGCTTAATTCATTGTTCACGTGTTTGTTCGTCAATACGCTTTCTTAATAAAACCGACTCAAGAGAATGACATTCGAAGCGTTCTAGGTAACAAAGTAGTGGATTCTCACCGAACAAAGAAAACAAACAGCGCATGACACAGAACAATCGCTTGTTTACCGGCAACTGTTGCGTCTAGACCGTCAGCCGCGCCGCACCGAGCGGTTGTTTTGCGTTCATTATCATGATTAATGAGGCGCACGTCGCTCGGCGCGCGCCGGATGGCTCCTGCATAACCTTAGTCACTCGACAAACATCGAGTAATAAATCGTCGTGTGCGCCGACGACGGGGCGCAGGCCATTCGTGGATCCACCCGCGGCCCGCAGAGGACGCCTGCGACGAAGGACCGGCCGCGGCGCGAGGCGCGACAGCACGACGCGGCGCGTCGCGTTCGCGTTCACGTTTCTGAAAGACAAACTATGGAGCATCTAGCGATGTCCTCATGTCAGCAACTGACATATTCTGTAACGGTCTATTCGCTTTGAAGCCCTATGTACGGAATCATTAATGGAGTTTATGAACTGCCCATAATACCCTGTTTCTCATTTCTCCAAAGAAAATATTTTAACAAAGATGTTGAAGTAAGCTCTGTTGCCTCCAAAATACTTTTTATACAAAACAGTTAATTAACGCGATGTCCATGTTTTATAGACATACGCTGCGATAAGCGAAAAGAAATAATTAGGTACTTAAGTATATCTAAGTAATTGTACCGTTTAATTATTGATCTATAAATAGAGAAGGTGCACAGTCCCGCGCTCAAAAGCGGCCGCGGTAGACGAGTGCTAAAACAGACAGTTTAGCACTCATTGCATTTAGTGTTGTTTCGTTGCATCTTTCATTACATGGAAGTCGACTGTCAAAAAATGCAAAAATAATACTTCAAAAGCTACGAAAAATAATGGTATTTCTTATTTTCGATAAGCAAAATTTAGTTTTTTTATGATAGGTGCTCAATCATGTATTAAAATGAGTATTTTGTATTTCTTCATTTAAAGTAGCACCAAAAGTCGAAATAAGATTCGACTTAAAAGAAATAGAGCTAAGCAACATCGGTCTCGTATTTCTTGCATTGCCATATATATTATTTGGTCGCTTAACAAGACTGACTGTTCTTATACTAATAGAGCCGCATTTTCTATATATATATTTATATTCATACAAATCTTAAAATTAACTTTAATGAAAATCATACAATAGATTAAACCTTTTCCGAAAAAAAAAATGGAATTTGCTTTTTAACAAATTATGTGTATTATGTTTATGTTCATCAAAAATATGTTAATGTTTAGTGAATCGTCGACTTATTTTATTATATAAATAATAAGAAAGTTTTATATTACTATACTCTATACACCTTAGAAAAATTGTCAAATTCTTTAACTGAAATTATGAAATTAAAGATTCATATAAATTTTAATCGTGGTGATTACTACATTAAGCTTTATTACCCAAAATAATATCTTATGATTCTTTTTGTACATTCAACTAGAAAACAACGATAATTCTTTAAATAAAATTTAAATCACTGCCCTGATGTCTTGTTTTAGAACAGCATGTGTAAATTGTAAAAAAAATAGGTTTTATTGTCTTCTAGGAACAAAATGATCGTTACTTGATCTCTTTACATTTAAAAATGAACCTTATGTTATGATATTTCGGTTGAAACGTCAGATGATAATGTTCCTTTTCTTCTTTTTCTTCGGTACTGCAATATGGTGTTGTAAAATGTGAAAGAGACATCATGTACATTTTGAGCCATTTTTGGACAAAAAATAGTCAGCGACTGTGCATCTTTCTTTTTTTATACATCTATGTATGTAATGATTTAAAACCCGATAATATTTCTAATCAACACAGAATAAAATTCATTAATTTATTTCCTCTTTTTATAGTACTATCGCTTTCATCGCAGGTCCTCCTAGGATATCGCGAGGGGCCGCGGTCTCCTCTAACTTCTCGTAGCGTGTTTTGTAGGTCCGACCCGTATTTTTTCTATACTTATAGATTATAATAAAAAAATTTTAAAATTAAAAGTCAGATATGATACCAACACGAATATCGGCGTAGTTTATGATAACCAACGTAAATAAACCAAATATCCACACATAGCAGCTATAGACTGTTGACTTTATTAATATTACAACAACAATGTTACGAACACGGTCAACAGAGAACGTTCGATAGAACCACGAAGCGCGTCGTCGGCCGAGCGTTGCGCAAGCGCCGAATAGGCGATTCGGGACTTTTATAGTATCCACTCAAAAGTAAATTATAGTTCGCCGTCACCAATAAATACAGATTAATTTCCATCGTCCATTCGATTTAGTGTATAATAAGTATATAAATATAATGCGTAGATTATAGATACGGCCTAGAAGTGTCGCGGCGGGGCGACGGCGCGCGGGGCGCTCCCCGCCGCGCCCGGACCGCCGCTCGATCCCGAGGCTTTCTAATACTCGAATAAATAAACATAAATTAATTGAAAATGGTAGTGCCGAGGCGGCGCCGGCCGTCGCGCGCGGCCGGGAGGCGCTCGGTTAAACGGCCACACCGGCCGCGCTCGCCGCGCAGGCGCTACAAGCGTCCTCACGTTGTTAATTTATACACATACATATGTTGAAACAAAATTTTTCAATATCTATATGCGTATAATTTTGGTAATACATCTAATAAAATAATATTTCATAACGATCGGATGTAATCACATGTAATATCTTGTTAATGTTCGAACACCATTTATAATATTGTTCGTATAATATTATCTTTCTAGAACTTCGTTCGGTCACGTGAAAAGGATTTCACATAATAAATTATGTCATTACTCCTCAGTGAAATTAACAAACATATTTTATGTACATTTTTTCTTGTCATTTATTTTGTACTTCCTATGGAAATTTAAGAATTTAAGATTTTTGTTTCAACTAATTTTGAAAATAATTTTACTGCGGTAGAGCCATACTGGGGCGAATTTGGCTGCAGCATAAAAATGGACCGGCTCGACTGGTCAAATACCACATTCCCATAGGATACGGACGTGAAGTGGCAGCTTCCGCTATTTCGCCCAGTGAGAGTTCCGGTGGCCCACACACCTCTCCCCCTCCCCCAACCCGACCCCTTTGCGTTAGGTATCTCATTCCCCGCAGAGGCAGACAACGCTTTGGAGACTCTCGTGGGTCGCGGCTGTTCGCGGACGACGATGGTCAGCTGCTCTCCGATGTATCGTCTGCTCGTTTGCCCCTTTTTTATATAAAAAAGATAAGGACAAACAGCCCATTTTCGAATATCTTTTAATATATTTTATTTAATATATCTAAATAACATTATCGAAAATAAAAACCATAAAGTTAAGTCTTCACATCAAAATTTGTTTATTTACATTAATTTTTTGTGATCGAGTCGGAAATTCCGCTAATATTTCTTCATATACAGTCTGTAAATAAACAATACTGTTTCACTTGTCTCCATACATATATTTGTTTAATATTTATTATTAATTTTTAAAAATAAACCTTGTGTTTTATGAAATACAATATAAATGATTTAGTATGGAAAATAAATGAAGCGCCCTGTCATTTATGCGACCTGCTTGCGCACACGCTTGGCAACAATGCGTAATTAATTCATAGGCGTGTCATTCACCTTTGACATCAAATAACAACAAAAATGCAATTCAGGTGCTAAGATTCATGTCATTTATCACCGTATAGTATCCACATCGATAGCACACTAACACATATCTAGATACTCACTGGTACTAAATAAACACATCATTCATGTTATACTGTGAGAGTTTTAGTAAATGTAATTCTTGTACGATTTCGTGCCGTGTCGGGTTCAGATTGAAGTAACCCGGAGATCGGGTCGAATCGGGCACCAAAAGAACGTTAGCGGTGGGGGAGCAGTGGCAACGTCGCATTTGTGCGCACGAGCACTAATCATACAGGTCGCTTCGTTAATAATTGACAAAACTTATTTATTTTTCTGATCATGTTTATAGTTGCTTTTATAATAGTTATTGTAATTAGAATATGATACTTTTAATGGGAAAAAGTAGCGTGATGCTGTTCATTTACATACTATACGGCCAGTTCTAATTGAGCACAAACTTATTAGAACTAAATTTAGTGCTCTATGTTGAACACAAATCTCATCACAAATTCTATGATGAACACAATACATATTTGTGTTCATCACAGAATTTGAGATAGTACACTACAACCTTAATGTACAGCTAGCAGTATTTCAATTTTTTACTTATTTTTAGAACACTAAAACTTATTGTTTTGGTTCTAAATTAGAATTAAGAGACCATTAATTTTTGCTAGAAATTTCGTGTTTTCTTTGATTATCTGTTTGTGTTAGCATCACCTAAAACCGTGGGATAGATTTGAACTTGTAGCTTCATACCACAAAGTTTAATGTAAATACATACTAATAAATGTAAACGTCACAGTAGAAACGGAAATACACCGTGAGATATTAGGGGCCATCCATAAATTACGTTACATAAATTACAAGGTTTTTGCACCCCAAGTCCTTATCACAGACGGTCACACGGAAATGAAAACAGCAGTTTTTACAATTTTTCTTTTGTTCAAAATACTTTCAATATTGGACAGAACAAAAGACGTAAACCTTTTTTCGTTTTGGTATTTCGGATTTGACGCCACAAAGCTTTTGACCTGCTCCTTGTCGCGCATTGTCCCATTTCGTTGACCCCCGCCCCCCAAACGTGTGTCGTAATTTATGGACGGCCACTAAGCTCAGGACACGCAGCGTTAAAACAAAAAGATTCACATATTTACAAACCTGTAGTCAATGAAATGTATAGAGTTGCGTAAGAAAATCGTAAACGATTATATACGTTGTACTTATGCTACTAAGGCGAAAAAAAATGCTATATTAGAATTTTCGTCTGTTTGTCTGTGCTGTGCGCTTGTGCACGTTATTCTTAGAAACAGCTCAACCAATCTGAATGTGATTTTCACTGATGTACATTATGACGTACGTATAACGATGTACGTAACATTTAGTGTTTATTTAATTCCAGTCGATTCACAAATGAGAAAGTTATGTCGATATATCTATACATCAATCTCTTGAATTATGTACGGCATTTAGTAGTTTGACCGCTACAATTAAATAAAATTATTTATGAATGCTATTCTACATATATATTTGTAAACTTAATCTAAACTTATTTGGTAACTTAGATTATTATAATAAAAAAAAGTTCACATATAATTTTTGTTTTTTTTAGTAGATGACTAAAATCCTGTGTTAATAATAATTACTGTGTTCTTAGATAATAATAGTTATAATAAATTGAGTATTATTAAGTTGGTTGTACTTTTTATTTTTATTGTTTTTGTATATATATATATTATTATTATGTATGTAGACTATATAGATAAAAGAACTTTACTTATAACTTTTGCTTGTTTTATCGTGTTCGTTTAAATCGTAAACGAGACGGGCGCAGAATCGGGATTCAGACCGAGGGGTCGGAGTTACGGATTCAGACTTAAGGTTCGAATCGAGTGTGGAACTGAAATTGCGATTAATAGCGTGACTGGGATTGGAATGAGGAGTAGTACCGAAATCAGATATGGGAGTGAGACTAGAATCGAAAGCGGGACCAGAATCGGCATCTACTTAAATAAAGACGGGCGCGGAACTAAAAGCGGAACCGTCATCGAAATCGAGAATGAGGCAAATCGCCATCGACGTCGGGTTGGGGCAGGATCGGGCTCCGGATAGCGAATACGTTCATTGCTTATTGCGAGCGCAATCAGTCGATGTACAAAATGAAGACACTCATTCGCTGTCTACGCGGACGGAGCCGCGAACGGAAGCTAGTTTTATTCAAATACACAATTCCACAAAAGTTTAGAGATCTAATTTATGAAATATTAAATTTTGATATCTCGATAGTAACGATTCAGTGACTCGACATATTTCAAATATTTTTTTGAGGGATTATTATTAAATGATAACAATAATGCCTATGTTCTGAACAATCAGCTCAATTTAATTTATTCACCTGCAATAACAACGGCGATCGTATGGGATTAACAGAAAATTGTAACAGATGGTGCCGAAGTACTTTTTGTACTTCGCAGTACACGCAGAACCGCAGTCGACAGAATATGAGTAAGCCTCCTGTGCCGTCTATCATCATACTTTATACGGACGAAGTCGCGTTAAAAATTAGTCCAATCAATATTATCAGAATAGCTGAAGATTCAACGATAAAGATTTTATACGAAGATACATTGTATAATTCGTAACAGATGCGGCGGATCCATAATCTAGAAACTGATTTTGGCAAGGAAGTTTATCGGTTTTTTAGGGCGTGTCACGCCCGATGTAATCAATAATCAAAATTATCAATCTCAGTCGATGATCTTTTTAACGCAACCACGTATTCGACGTCGGCGCACGTCGCGCTCGGGCGTGCCCTGCGGTCGAGCGCACCGGCGCGGCGGGTCAGGCGGCGGCCGCGGCCGGCGAGGTGCGTCACCGCGTGGCGAGTGCATACGACACCGATTAATGTCAGTGTCAATTAAATTAATGATAATGCCATGCAGACATCCATGCGTGCAGTGTTCCATCTAATGTCCTAGAATATGACAAAATAATGAAAGGGTAATATTGTTTGGAATGGTCTACATCGCGCTATAGAGACACTCGTTACTAAAAAGTATTAAAACGATCATCAAAAAAACATCAGTAGCTTCAAAGACGAGAACTTCATAAAACAATTAAATATACCTTTAATTCCGCAAAATATCTTATTTTAACTTGACTTATTCTTACGGGGATGAGTCGTAATTCCAGCTAGATTCCGTTTTTGGCAAGGCTCGATTTGATCTCAAAAAGAAAATATTCGAGTCTTAGTAAAATTAATATTATGCAAGCAATCGATAAGGACGTCGGCGACTGCAGTTGCTACTGAGCCTTTTAGATATCGCCTATTTCAAATGTTCTTGGTTTTCTACGCAACGAGTCGGTTCGAATGCGAAATACAAAGACTGCTAAGCGTAGCGATAATTTATACTAAAATAGAAACTATTAAGGAATTCAAAAAACTCGACTGCGAAAAAGTAAGCTAAAAAAATAAATAAGATGATGTTAAAAAATCATCCACCCATATATGATAAATATTTTCATTTTCAGTCGGAGAGTAAAAGTGGCAGCAAATACGGGGACATGCGTGTGATGTCTCCGACTGCAGCCAGTTTTTAAAATCTTAAATATTCTTTTTATTTGTTACTTGTAAACTCTGTTTTAACCATATCGTGAGAATTCTTTCTCTTCATTACCGGGGTCAACGACGTGTCTCGTTACGACGAGATAATCGTGATCAGTTTCTTTTCTCGATATGTTGTTATCGATCAATCGTTAATATTTCATCTATTTTTATTACATATTAATTCTTTATTAAGTTATTTTTCCGTTATTATATTAGATAACGCTTTAGGTAGCGGTCGTTAAAATTATTTAAGAAAATAGTAAAAATATGTATTCATCATTCGATTTTAAAAGTTACAATTAATAATAGTATAACAACTATTTTTTAATTAATAATACATATTATACTATTATATAAGGAATTTATCATAACTTTAATTGAAGTGTTCAAAAATTTAGTGAGAATGGTTTCAAAGCAACTTTAAATCGTCATTCAAAATGAAAAACAAATAAAGAAACCTGCGCATGATTTTTAAAACCCTATTCAATGTTACTCCACTTGACATAATTTATCAATTTTCATTTTGTTTCTTTTTCGCAATATGGCGCTTGTCGGTGGCCTTATTGCGTTTTCATTACTACCATGTCCTTAGTGGCACTCGTGGGATCAAAACAAATCGATTGACGTAAGAATCATCAAAATCGGCCCACGCGCTTGGTCCCTAGAGCGGCACAAAATAATTAGCGCATCGCTCCGTCCGGACGACGCGCGGCCACCGTCGTCCTCGGCCGCTAATCGTCTTCACGCCCGCTATCTTTAACACGTCTCGAGTCGGGGAATGTCGGTGAACAAGAGTAAAAACAAATAGGCACTCACTGTCCCGCCCCTTTTAAAGTTGACCTCTCTGTTTCCTAAAAGCCGAGCTGAATGCCTTGAATCATCAGAGAGACTCATACAGTGCATGCATATACAATTGCAAAACGCTAATAGAACCTTTATTTCGTTATTTTATACTTGATTACGGCAGAGCGAAAACGTGGGTTATGAATTTAGCCTGTATGTAAATATGTTTATTTGTCCCCGCATAACTTCTAAGCTATTTGCCTTAATTTGACAAATGTAGTATCGTAAGAAGCGTCTTTATCGTCCGCTATTAATAGGCTAATGACGACACACTAACTTCAATACGGCGCCCTCTAGAGAGCTTCAAAAAAAAAACTGAAATAGCTAGTAAATGAAAGAGCTTAATTAACACCTTTCTAATGTGTATTTATTATTGCTGCTACTCGCTGATTTGCTGACGTTCGCTCGATAATTACGTATAATTCTATGAGACAAACACATAATTAAGAGTGTTGAGTATCAAATGAAAAAGCTTTTCATGTCACCTTTAAAAAGGTTAAGTGAGCCGAACACTTTTCTTTTTCAAAATTACCCAAATGTAGACGCTCACCTGTAACATGCATTAACATGCAGCACGCAATTCACCGCTGACCCTCGAATCTGTTTTTACACTACGTATCGCCATCGATGAATTGAATTTTGATTCGAGAGGATTGAAAGATAACGAACACTTAAGCAAGTTAATATTTTATTTATCTTAGTCCTCTAAATAGTTAGAATGTTAATTCTACGTATCTACGTTTCATACTTGATGAGCACCAATAGACTGTGATGGCTGCTGGTGGAGGGGCTTCTGTCACGTTTTGACGTATTGGTTAGTGAATAACTGTACTTTGCAAGAAGTGGTTAGGATCATATTTGTTTATGATTTTTAACACTCCTGACGGCCTGGTGGATGTGGCTGTCTTCATTTTCCTGAGGATGTGCTGATTACGAGAACGCGAAGGTACGCGTTCGTATGTTGATCTATCGCCGTGTAAACTTCGATTTGTAACATTTTGCTTTCGGTATACGGCGTTTGGCGGCACTGCTTCCACTAATGGGAAGGTAATGTATAGCGGGGAGCGGGGGGGGGGGTAGTAGCAGGGACGAGGAGCGGGGAGTGTGCGCTACTGATTTATATGATACTTCGGCGTGACTACAGTTAGCGTTTGTGATGCAGCTTGTTAGCGAGCCTCGACATTTTCGTAGTATTAGAAATGATATATAGTAAATAAAATTTAATCGGATCAATATCTGAATTTAATATTTTACAACAATATCGCCGGCTAATGCGGTTAGACGTCAAACATCATCGGTGACAACTTTACGCCTCGTCCAGTTTTTACCTTTTTAGTTCATTAAATTATTTCACACGCGCAGTGTTCAATAACTACTGCGCTGAGGCAGCATAATTTATTATTGAATTATTGTAGAGGCGCAGTGCGCGCCGGGGCCGGCGCGGCGGCCGCCCGCCCCCGACAATAATCACCTATCTAAATTCTTTGCGGACATAGTGTACACGCCCCACAGCATCCGCCCGCACGCGTGGTGCATACACTTTTTCTTCGTTTCTTAGGGATCCGTACTTCTAAAGAAAAAAAGAAACTCTTATATGATAACTTCGTTGTCCGTCTATCTGTCGAAACTCTTTTCTCAGGAACGCGTAGATGTATTAATTTGAACATTAAATACTTATTTCTACAGTGCTTAAAGTAAAAAAAGCAAGTTTTTATGTCATAGTAATCTAAATATACAGCTAAAATATGACCGTTTATACCATGCATTTTGATAGTAAATCTAATCCTATAGGTTACCTCTCATTGATCTACAATCATTAATTTTGGTAAAAAAAATGGTCTTATATTACAAGCCAAGGATAAAATCTGAAAAACGTAATTTGTAATTGTATCACATGAAAAACATATGTGTTTATGATTATAAGTTTATACTTTCCATCGGAATAGGGGCCGTGATACAGATTATGAGATATCATTTTTAATTCTTCGCTATAAAATATTAAGATTATCAAAAATACGAATATTAAAAAAAATCGAAAAAGATAAAAATCATCGGGACTCTTGATGGTATTTCATCCATCGCATACGTTATTAAGTTTGTACGGAACCCTCAGTATACGAGTCCTATTCGCACTCGTCCGGCTCCGAGTTGAGATATACCTTCGTACTAGCCTATGTGCAAACGTCCATTTATTGTACAAACCCTTTGAGGTTTTCAAATAAACACTAAATTAATTTTACAAGGCTTTTCCTAAAGCTTATTTGCCTTCTTTTCTCAGTTTGGTTAGAATTTTTATTTGGGTTATCTTTAAAGATATAATCTACCTAATAAATAGGCGTACCAGAAACTTCCGAGGAAATATAGGCTGTATAATAACTTATTTGTACCAGTTTGTAGCAGTTATTAAACACGTTTATCAGATTGGCTGACGAAATATTCTCGTGTATATTATGTGCACCGTTTTAATTACAATTTTTGTAAGCATTTTATTTACGGAGCGACTCGAGTGATTTTTGCAATGGCATTTTGGTGAAAGACTAATGTGCCTGTTGGTTAACGCTAGTTTAACGATGTTTTGTCGTCGACCGGACACCGCGGCGATGAAATGGAGTATTTCTATCGTACCCATGTCATAGGCTTACTTGATAGCTTAAAATGTTTTTGTGTAGTTTTTTTTTTATTTCTCTTTGTAAAATCGACCATTCTTCAGACTCCGTAAAACGGCAGCATCCAGCTCGCATACCCACTCGTAATCGACAGATCGCATTCGATCACCGATAATGGATATTAAACAAATTTAATCTCGGGTTGAGCTTTTTGCGCATGCGGGTCCCCGGTCTACGGGGGTACAGGCGCAAGGCCCGCCGATTTGTATCCAATCAGCGGCGCAGTGAGCGCAATGTAGATCATGTCTTAAAAAGCTCCGACCGAAAATAACAAAACTCAATTAAGAAGTATGTGATAAAACAATATCTGTAGATGTGGCAACGGCGTGAGAACAGACCGCGGCGCGCCGCACGCGCAGGTTTATCTGTGGCATTGAGCCGACAGCTCAACAAAGCGCGGACTGAGTGCTTTTATGAGTTTTTATTAGTGCTTTCTTCAAGTTTGCGCAAAAATCATAAAAACCATAGCAACAGAACGCATTTGTATGACCGTCCGCGGCCGCACGCGGGCTGGCGCGTCGGCCCGGGCGCCGTCAGCGCCCGTTATTATGTCGTTTATGTATAATTGGAATTTTTAATAAAAGTGTAAAGTTTAAGAAAATAAGGGGCGATTTCCGTCCACAGATGCTGATCGCCGAGTTCAATAAACAGTCAAATGACGCCACCTCGTGCCCGTCGTCCGCTCCCGGTGGCGATTCCCGCCGACCGCGATTTCAGTCGGTCGATCGCAGACCCCGATGCGTTCGACATCGGCGGTGCTGTGGGGCGGGTCCGGGCCGTTGACTCGGCAAATTAACGTTGTGGGAAGGTGTGCCGCTGTATTATTACACTTGCAATCGTGAATAATTCCTACCGTTCATCTTCATAAACCGAGGCATAATAGTTACACAATTTAAACTGTAAAAATAAATAAAACTCTAGATTAAGTTCGTATTATACGTATAATTCGTACGTGCGAATTTGTAACGTAATATAGCACTACATAAGTCATAATATTGTATCATAAACTTTTTGCATGATTTTTCTTATATTCTTGTGCAATAAAACTGCAAAAAAGATTTTGCAGAGGAAAGTTGGCCCAGGGTTATAATATAATTTGGTCGGACGAATGACTTAAGTTAACAAGTTAAAAAAAACAGCGATAACCTGATACATGAGCTTCCGAGGCACACGCAAATCCGAGCTTGTATCACATATCGTATAACTTCATATAACTTGTAATTTCCACCACAAATCTGGTTGGGTCGTGGTTTAATACGCCTTCATAGAGGATGACCCAGCTTTGGGCCACGACGCACATGCGGGTCACGTTAGAATCGACGAGTATGGTCTGTCGACTGTTACCGATTGAAATAGTTTATGTAGTTAATCTGAAACGTAAAATTGATTACGTATGTACAATGCGCATAGATATTTAGTTCAACTAAAATGTCGATGTTTTTCTGTTTGTCTGTCTGACACTGACGAAATATTGATGCCATGAATTCCGAAACTTTGGTTTCTATTTTCAACATTTTTTTTCAAGTTTTTAATATTATTCGAATTTTTGATAGTTTTGGTTTTTATAATGGGAAATAAAAAATGTTACACCGTGTGTTGGTCTAAATAAAGGCCCATGCTCCAATTACGAGTGTAAATTTGTAATTCAAAAAAAAAAATCATATGATACAAATAATACAAATAAACGATTTTCAGATTTTTTTCTTTCCGTGTGCCGTAGACCGTCTTTCTCAACAAATTTAATAAATCAGGTTTAGGATTTGGTACTCTCTGAGCATAAACGGCCGTAGCTTTTGATTACATCGACGTAGAGGTTTAACTGTTACACAACTTCAAGGGATTGCAGACCCGAGTATTTGATATAAATTTCAACTTAATGCTTCCACGCATTCCTGACAACGTGGATTTTGACATACAGATAGACGGACAACGAAGCGGTTTTATAAGGATAATTTTTTCATTTTGAGATGCGGAACCTTAAAAACGGACAAAATATTGTAATTGCTGTTTAGTTTGGTATACACATTTAAGGATTATAACCATAGGGCATTTCAAAATTACACTAGGTAGAATTCATTTAGATTGTAATAATATATGAACTTTTTTTATATCTTCATTTAAACAGTTTCATTTTATGCGGTATCTAATCTGTGTACCCTTTCCACACACGTAGTCCCGCAGCTTTCGGGCGGTGGGCGCACATAAATATGTAAACAATAGGCGCTCTTTCACACGAGAACAATATGGACGATAAATGTTTATCGAAGCGTGTTAATGTTTACCGAAACGCGTTTTATCGTGTGTTATTAAAGTCCCAGGGCCGGCGCGCGCGCAGGTTCAATGCACTCACCGAGGACTCCGATAAACCGACTGCGGTGCCCGTGCGCATACTAAACGCATTGTGAGCGTTGCACCGCAACAGATCGCTTATTATGTAGGTACTAACCTAACTCAATACTATTGTACGTGGCGACCTGTAAAAATCTAACACTAAAAGCGGACATATTCAGAAGATAACGTCAGTATGCAAACGTGTAGTTTACTCGTTAGTAGGTATTTGTTTCATAAAAATAGCAACATAACAATATTCGTTTTACGTCAGTGAGCAATTGAAATTTAGTATTTACCTACTTACAAACAAACAAATAGGTTTTTTTTTTTAGCGTAAGGAAAATATAGTAGAAACTCTTAAGCTAATAGGAAAATATAGTAGAAACTCGTAAGCTAATATTTTTATAGTACAGTACAACGTATGAAGGCTTTATACTAAATAATACCTATAAAGGTTTCGCTTTTAGGTTACCGTCGGTTTTTGAGGCACCATTATTTATTTATTTTTGTCCCTTAAAACATTTGCGTCTAAGTAGCACATTTTAAACTTCTATTAATTTGGTTAAGTTTTCAGAATTATGCATAAAATTAACACAATCAAATTTTGCTCTGGTCATATTGAAGCTATAATTTTATAAGTTTATTAATCACAATTTTTTTTTAAGAAAAGCTATATTTATACTATAAGTGCATTCAATGGAATTGTTTTGAATGTGTGAAATACATATTGTTTACGAAATTAACGCCAACAATAATGTGCTGTGTGTGGTGTTGTCGCATAAACCTGTTAGAATTGAACGCTGTTTGCGTGTGTCCTCGGTGGAGGCGAGCGGCGGTGTTTTCTAAGCGCTTGCTTTATAGGTATAGTCATTTACTAAAAATAAAATGTAAATTTTCGACAGTCAAGTGCGGTAGTTAGATATCATAATATTGTTTATTTCGTAAGTGGCCTAGTCCGGAGTCGGGGCAAGCCGCTTGTTTTCAAATAAATTGGGCGCGCCCGTCCGCCCGCCGCCGCCGCCCGCACCCGCGCAGCGCTCATAGTGATCGCGTTTTCAGAACTTCGTGCTCACCCGGGATATCTCGTTAAGTTTCTACCCGATAAAAGGCTGCATCCATGGACTCATCAATAAAAAGCAAAAAAGTGTCATAAGGAGCGGTATCTATTCAACACGTACAGAAAACCGAAAAAAAAATGTACAGCTAGCTTAACGTAGTATGGTACAATTTGGGATAGATTTTTAAAGATATACAAATATGTATATATATATATATATACATATCTTTATATAGTCTTTAAAACGAAGAATAATTTAAAAACTTTACATAACAATAAGGATGAATTGCATAAAAATAAAAAATCGAGTATTTACAAATTGACTTTCTGATGAATGTCAATCGGACATATCCGACTTATAGGACAAACTGGACGTTATTTTGAAACGAGATAGAAAGAACATTTTTCGGCCTTTAAAAACAGTAAAGTATATAGATACTTAGATCTCATTTTGCTAAATATTTGATAAAAACCGATCATAAATTCAATAAAGAACACAAGATCAACGTTCTGCGTGTGAGAAGGGGCTGCGCTTGAATCTTATGAAATTTTAAAATATAAATTAAACAATACACTCAATGACCAAATTGATATACAAATCGGCGTCGTTGAGGGCTTGCCTGCAACAATTTGGGCAATGGTTCGGTGGTAGTTAGTCTGTGACAGTCACCGAGCACGTCGATCGATGATAGGTCGTGGGTGCTGAAGGAGGATGTTCCGTCGCTGGCGTCGCCCGAGGTCCCGCTCCTCGGCTCCGGGCGCGTCCCGCTCCGCGAGAGAACGCCTCGGACCCCCTTTCCTATCTATCCAGCCTCTGAACAAAGAAGCGCACGAAACGAGCGAATACAAAGTGTGGGTTTGTCAAATAATTGAAGACTAATTTCTAAAAACAATTTCATGGGTAATAATTAAGTAAGAAATTTTATTAAATTGTTACATAATTTCATTTAATACATAACGTTAATGTTATGTAGATGAATGCGCGTGCGTGTCGCCAAAGAATTGCCCTGAGTATGTACTGATTAGAACTTAAATTTTTACTTTTGCTTTAATACTATTTACCGAATAAATTATCAGAAAAAGTAAAATTAAAACGGTAGAGAGTTCTTTTCCACAACCAAACGAGTAACTGTTACCACACCGCGAGGAGCGGGCGGTAATGATTGTTTCTCGGTTAGAGTTCTTATTTTGTGTTTGTGAGACAGAAAACGTACCCGATATTGTTGGTCGCTGTAAACCATTAACAATATTTTCGTAGTTAACGTAGCTACTTGTTTTGAAAGCTATTTTAGTTAAAACATATTTAGTGGTATCTAAGGTCTATTGCTGAAGACCTTGTTACGTGAAAGTTATACATACATGTTGTAGTTACAAATCGAGAATCAGAATTATTTAGTAGGAAATATTTTTTTTCCAAAAGACATCCTGATCCATCTTTACTTATAAAATAATGTGATAACTTAGTCCATAGCAGTACATTGACCTACGCGTGTTCCGGGCAAAGCCGGGCGGCGCGGGCGCACGCCGCGAACGGGCTCGAAGCGGGTCAAGAGCGGCGCGCGCGCCGCACGACGGCTTTCGGTTAGATGTCTATTGTAATTTATTTACATCCACCGGTCGTTGGCCCAAGGCTTTTGTAATGCCACTTAGCAACAGCCGCACGCGCAATCGCTTATTATGTTCCGTACTCGCCAATTAGCGGACGGACAAAAAAAGCGGTTTCATTATTATATACGTACATACTCACTTCTGTGATTAGAGAGGCCTCGTTTTTGTGCGCAAAAACTCTCAAGGACCAGCTTAGAAAAACGTGAGCTGTTTTTTCTATTTTATTTAAATATTCATTACAACATTAGAAAGAATCCGGTATCGAGTTTGTTTATCTGGTCGTCTCCTAACAGCGCAGCGAGTAACGCCGCCGCGGAATATTCTCAGCGCAGTCTATAATCTTTACGTGCCCTTCCTACAACGATGTGTTCTATGCACACGCTAAATGCTGGTGACTACGTGAATAACGAGAAAATTGAAGTTCTTTTTCATTCTTTTGAGAAAAAAGCGGTTAGGTCTCTAAAAAGACAGAGGACCTTCAGCCCAGCATTCACTTAACCGCCGAGCGGACGAATCGGGGAAAGGTAGTGTGTGTAATGCCCGTGTGGCGCACTCACTATTATAGTGTTTTCTGGGACAAATAAAAAAAATTACCGGATGAGGAGATACTTCAAGATAAAAATTTTGTCCTTCCAAAAATTATGAAACCATACTAATGAAATAGTTAAACATTGAAAAATGCATTTTTAATTAAATTAAATATAAGCATTTTACACAAGCATTCTAGAAGTAGGGCAAACCCTAATGTTCTCTGAGATCGTTAAATTGAAAATTGTGTTCTTTTCCTGGAGACTACCGTACCTAGATCGTGTAGTTGGCCAACAAGATACAATAAGTTTATTAGTAGATTTTTATACATTTGTTAATTTAGATGTCATCTTCGTTACTAATACACAAATACGACAGCGAGTTTGTTTGAGAGTTTGTTCCTATTTCACGATGTAATTTGGAACTAACTTTTGCTTGCGGTTTCACCTTTGTCGTTAGAAAACTTTGACTGAGGTTTTTATCTATACTAAAAACTACATTTCGTCATTGATTCTGATCCAATCATTAATGATCTTCACCCCGTCGTTTTCGCGCTCACCCCGCTGTTCCTCTCACTCGCCTGTCACGTAGTATTTCACTCTCTTCCTACTCTCCTCTTTTCTCTCAGTCTGTCTCCCATCCCTTCCCCCCAGCCCCTCTCATCAAGCAAAGCAAGCCAATGATATTTAGAAAGCAAAAAAATTAAATTAAATTAAAATAAAGGTTTTTAAATTATAATTTCTTACAACTCGCATGTAATTAATTAACGTAATATAAAGTTTACATTTTACGCCAAAATAATATCTAAGAAATGTCAAAATTGTGTCTAAGTCGGTTGAACCGTAATCAAGTTATGAAACAGACATACAGGCAGCAACGTGTATTGTATACAGGCTGCTGGCAAGTAGTTAATGTTACATACAGGTAAAGAGACAGACAGTAATTTGTATTCCATCAATGTACTAAATTTATTAAAATCATCTCCATTGTCTGCCCGTGTGGAGACGGTGGAGGAATATAATCTCCCGCGTCGAATGGAAAGCGCGTCGTGAGAGGCGCCCGCCCGGGCTCGCGACTAGTGGCGACGTCTACAACGCAAACGAAACCACCGAACACGTTAGCTAGTTTCGTATGAAGACAGACACTTTAGTATCGGATAATTAATTTTGCATTAACTTTGTAAACACGATCAGAATTTTGTGGGGTTCCTCGAATCCTGGTGATGCAATACCGACGGAATCATAATATCACCGGTATGGTGATTATCAAAAGTAGTTTAGTTCTCGAGCCGAGTGAGAAGTATATTTTGTACATCATTATTATTTTTATAGCTGGGGCAGTGAGGGGATATGTAGGCCACCCCGCATTAGACGAGCACGGCCGGCCATGCCGTGTTCTGATCTGATTACACGGCCGGGAAGTTGCCAACAATACGCTGTCCTTTCAAAAGAAACTTACTGTTTTTAGGGTTCCGTACCTACAAATGGAAAACGAAAGGCTTATAGGATCACTCGTATATCTATCTGTCCGCCTGCCGCAGCCGATTTACTCTGAATCTACTCGATCGATTAGGTTGATATTTGGTAAAAATGTGTATATTTGTGAACCAAACAAGGGCGTGTAGGGTAAGTAAGTGAATTTTAAATATGGAGATGGCTTTTGGGGATTAAATTAGAAAAGATTAAAAAAAAATTTTCAAATTACCATGTGGCATATTAAATGTGTATATATAAACATATAATTATGAAGTTAATGGTTTTAATGTTATTTAAGTAAATAGGTGATAATTGACCGTTCCTATTTATCTCCGAAACTATTGCACCTAAAATTTGAAACAAATAAGACAGCAATTAGTTTTTTAGTTATAGATTACAGAAAAACTTTTTAAAAACCTATAGTTCGTTTCGTTTCGTTTAATTTCCGTCTTAAGTATAAACTGGCATTCACTCAGTATGTGAGTGCACACCGAGTGAGTGTCACTTTTATACTAGACTTTGTATTAGTACAATGCAGTATTAATTATAAGAAAAGAAATAGGATACCGTTTATAGCTCGGTTTTAGTCTACGTATTCGAAAATATACGGCAAGCCATAATTCAAAAATAGACAATATATTTAGCGAATTCCCTCTACAATCCGGTGTCATATATTATTTTTTAGTCACTACAAGTTTCTTTTAGCACAAAAACAATATAATAGATATTCAACGTACGGAACCCTTTTGACGCGAGTTAAACTCGCATTTGTCCAGTTTTAGTTCTCGAAGGTCTCGATCTCTGTCCCGGTCGAGTTCGTTGTTGACGGAAGGCCTAGCTTGGTTTTTTCCGTACGTTTATTCAAAAATTGATTTCGCTTCATAATGTATGGATCGACTAACAGAGACCTCAACGTACCTCAGTCGAACGCCAAATCATCGCCAGTTTAAATACTTGTTGCTTACACAATAAAAAGTAAAGGCCCCGAAGGGAACTCGGGCGAATGGAGACTTCGTTTCGTTTGTTCTTTGTTTTGCACATTAAGCGCTGTATCATATTTAGACATATATTTCATTAGTCGGGGCATGAGCGCGGCCGGACACCCGTCCGGCACTTGGAAGGCGAAGTTTATTTAAGAACGAATATTCGGTTCTATTGATCGGTAATTGTAACAAAGACGTCAACCTGTCTGACAGTTCTTTATTGCGATGTCGGAGGCAGATGACCGCTCACGATGACCCTCTAGGGAGCGCAACAGGCATTATGACCATCGGCACCTACGTCTCTATAACAAAGTGAGGATACTTAAAGCGAAGAATGGTCTGACTGAAAAAATCTGCCTGCGGCTCGATGGCTTTCGGAATTCTAAATCGGCCCGATACCTATTAAAATTGAAGAGCAGTATCGATTCAAGTCGTGTCGAGCCATCGCCATCCCGCGGGCGCGGCGGCCGGCGGACGAGCGCTCGCTAAGTGGGCCGCGAGCGCGTACACGTGCTCGCGGCTGGCCCCGCCGCTCGTCGGCGTCGCCTAGCAACCGGCTTACATCAGCGCGCCCGCGCCCGCGCCGCGCCGCCCGCGCCGCCCGCGCCGCGTCGCAGTTAACGCGGCCCAACCTCGTTTTCATAACCGGTATAACGAGGTGCGTTTCCATAGCCCGCCCGAGCGCGGGCGCCTCTGCGTGCAGTCCCATATCGGCGGCCGTTGCTCATTTTCGCTGCACCGCATACAAGAGTTTATCTCTTAAAATAATATGTTATTTTAGTATAATACTATTAAACAAATATTTCACTCTTACAAATATTATAGTTCTTTTTCTTTTCCGCTCCGCTTATCGGAAATATATGTTATTTGTGACTATGTATCTAGTCCTTAAATATACTATTTTTACTGTTTTTAATTTGTGTGTTATCCGGGTCACTTACTAGTGTTAATGTTATAATTTGCTAACATGAAATAAGCGCACTTCGGCCAGGAGTAGATCCAGAATGTCGATATCGACGCATTTACTTTCGTTTTAAGAACTTTTTATACAACTCGTGTGATTGTCGTCCACCATGTAAAGTATTAATATATCTGCGCGCAGTCCCCCCGCCGACCCGCGCGCCCTCGTGGCCTTTTATTAAGATGGTTCATCGATTAAATTGCTACACCTGATTAGATTGTTTTATTATTTACGTTTGATTAATATTGTCTTTCGAGTTACATATTTTATTTCCTATCCCTTCGACCTGAGATTATTATTAAGTTGTTTCATAATTAATCTTAATTTTTAATGTTCACTTTATTTATTAGATAATCTTATAAAAAGAAAATCTTAGTGTTCAATGTATTCGAATTTTAATATTCTACGATCTTAATCCAACGTTCCGCGCTCTCTGAGACCATTTAATGGGCTTAGGTGCAAAGTATATTTTCGACATCTCCTCTGGACTCAAATTTTTTTCCACGATATAATTTCGTCATGGATCTCAATAAATAGTAGTCTGACGGTGCAAGGTTCGGGCTTAATGCTGGATATGGAAGGAGTTGAATATCACTGAGAGCTCCGATCTTATCCCGCATACCTTTCACAGTATGTGGTCCAGCACTGTCTATTTTGTAAGATCACTCTTGTTCACTAAAATTGGATATTTCTGTGATAAGACTCCATATATCTGTGTCAATTATTCACTACATATCTCAGCAGTGATAATTCGGCCATCTGGAATTATTTCAAAGTACAATAATTCTTTATAACTCTACGAGACACATAACAAGACGTTCCGCTCGAACCTCGATTCGGCTCTCTTCACGACGGCTCCAACTGATTGTCCTTTGTCTAATTGTTCATTTTTCACCTTTAGATTGTTCAAATAAATCAATTTTCATTACAAGTAATCATCACTTAATAAAACACACACACAAGTTTAATAAAACGGCAGGGCAAGGAATGCTTGCACACTTTTGTTCGACGTTTCGCTCGAATCTTGTTAAATTCGTAGGATAGTATTCAACATTTTTTAAAGACCTTATCCGATGAATAGCGATGTGTGATGTCTTTGAAAGGCCCACAAGAGTCCGGTAGTCGACGAGTGCTGGTATGAGGTTGCTTTCTTCGTGTCTTCAACATCCCGTAGAGGTGGGCGACCACAGCGCCAATGACCTGCCATCTGCCAGCCTCAAAGCCCCTCTATTAAAAAGATTAAACCGACTCTGTGCCATTGGCTCATTGACTGTTTCTACTTCTTCAATTTCCCATATTTTCCTTGCTGCCGCAGCTGCTTTGAACTTTTGTTTCGTATAATGTCTTAACAATACACGAATTTCATATTCATCGCACTCCGTACGCTTCGTTACCAAAAGTTCTTGTCGCGCCATTCAACACAGACAGTGCCTTTAGAAGAAAGTAAAACAGATGAACTCTGCATAGAACTAGAGACTTATCATAACAAGTTATGACATATATAAAAGGAATCGGATGAATTTCAGTGATTAAAAACGACATTACTTATGAAATGTCCTTAGTAAATTAAACAAATTATAAAGAATAATGCGCTCAGTGGGACGGAATCATGATTGAACTTCTCAAAGAAGGTGGAATCCATTATATTCTTAAACCACGTTTGTGCGTTATTTTCATGAGTTATCACAACCCCCTCACGCGCTAGGCGATTTCCAGCTTCTCTAGAAAACGACTTTTTAAAAATGTTTCGACATCTGTGCTAAAATGTTTGTACAACGATGTCATTATGTCAATCTGACTAAGGAATGAAAGTATGAAACCAAACCAATTGCAGCGACGGGTGAAGAGATTCACAGCACCGAACCTTCACCACAATGTTGGAGTATGTACCAAAAATTTATGGTACATTTATATACAATGGCGAGTAAATGTATCATCTTTTTGGTGGTGATGTAATTAAGAAGTTGGTTAAAAATTAATATAAATAAGAAGGAAGTTTTGTGGAGCATCCATCACGTATTCACTTCAGTGATAGTTAGAACTTTCCAATCGACTAACACTTGGGACAGACTGTCCGATTATGTAGATTAGGGTGGTCGTAAAAAATCAATATTTTGCGATACCCCTTAAAAAGCTTCCTTTTAATAAAAAAAAAATTAAACGTGTGGCACTCGGGGACTGCCGCGGTAAAATTATTGCATAGTTATCAACTTTTGCAATTATAATTATTTATTATATGTAGTATTTTTTTTCTTTGATATTGATTCAAGTTTTTCATCACTTTCTTCATTTATAAATGCACTTTGTTTATTCATATTTAAAACACTTTATACACAAATTTTACGCGAATAGCTATACACCAGCAGCTGTTATACACTGTTGTACATAGGTGCACCTATGTATACATATATACCTACATGTATACTTACGGGGCACATGCGGTGAGTGTGGCGTTATAAAGATATCATAGATACCTATACACCTATATACTTTCTCACAAACAGCTGCTTACGTATTCGTCCGATTTCGGAGCAGCTCGTCTCGAACCGTGCGAGCTTCGTACAGTCGTACCATATACATACACGTTAAGCGAGCGCTCGGCCGAGCTACATTGTAGGCGGAGTGGGGGGTGTTAGGTTTTATTTTCGTTACGGAATTTCTTGATTCGGTCGCCGCGCTCAAAGCCCGCGATAAAAGCTATGCAATAGCTTAAAAAAAATGGTTTTTTTTTAAATTCAAGCCAACACGTACCTCTAGACGATCTAAGTTAATTTTTGGGTTAATCATTTTTTCTCATTTTTTCAAATTCAAACTATGAGTTATTTTGATCAACTATTGTTTTTTTATTGATTTAAGTTCTAATTTTTTTTTATATTTCGAATAAAATTGTATTTTTCATAAACAATTCCCAAAAAAGATGATTATACTAAAAAAATAATTTAGATCATTTAGAGGCACGTGTTGTTTTCATTTAAAAAAAAAATTTCAAAGTAAATTTTAATCAAAAGGAAGCTTTTTAGGGGGTGTCGCAAAAATTTAATTTTAACGACCACTCTAATGCAGATACAACAGTAGTCACACGAAGAATTCAACTCTTTTGGATAACTATTGGGAAAATACATGGCATCTTCAAGTCCAACGGATCTCAGCATTTTAAGAGACAGTTTTTGATCAGTGCGCGTTGCTACTGAGGACGCGTGTCTCTCATAAGTAGTCCCTTACTGTCGGTTTTATAAAAAACTCTTTCCTTTCATTGTGTGGACCGATGAGCTGATAAAGACGCGGTGGTTGCAAGTGATCTAAAATCACATGTCATTAATGTTTGTTTATTGGGCAACTCTAGCAGAGGATTCCTGAGCAAGAACATATTTTTTCTCTCTTTTGTCATGTTGTTGGAGTTCTCACCCTGAATTATGAACACGTAAAAACGTAGAACAGATAAACGGAAAGGTGATGTCGACAGCTCTCCTTTGAGTCGGCTGAGGTCACGGTTGAGGTCACGGAACAAAAATGTTGACTGCCAATCAGTCAACATTAAAAGCTCCATTACGTAATAGAAACTTAATTACATTTAACTTTTTGTTATCTTTTGATTATGTGTGCATTATTTGTGTTGTTGTTCTTTTTAAAGATATACGCTTTTACACGCTAATAGGTATCTCCATTAAAGGAGATGTATGTCGTTGACGGCACGCCGTGCGACTGACGACACGGCTCGTCAAATACAGATCTCATCTGAAGGCGGGTAGAAACAATAACAGAGGCACTTAGCGTGCGCGTCCTAACGCGCCGCTAACTCGCGCAACGTGACCGCCAGTTTACTGCGATGGTGTGAATTTTTGTCGTATCGTAATGAAATATTATGACTTTTTTACTAATCATACTGTTGAGTGCGAAAACTGAAAATGGAAGCTCTTTTAAACCTGTAATCTACAACATCACAATATGTTTTGTTCTGAATAATGTCGGCGTTATTAAGACAAAAAGTAAATAAATAAAAAACAGGATTTTAAGCTTATAATCGGCAAGCTGACCCCGCATCGCTCCAGTCGCGTACCGGATTCGCGTTCTGACCGCGGACTGACCGCCCGTGGAGTTCGGCGATAGCGACACTCGTTAGAAGTCCCTACCCGTGACCGCCGAGCGTGAAGGGCGCGAGCCCTCTCCGTGATCCGAAACGAAAACATCGCGGGAGGGCGTGCCTGCAGAGGGTAGACGACAATCTCACGCAGGAGAGTGAGTGAAGACGTGCCTTATCGAACGTCGTAGAAGCACGAGAAGGAGGGCAATGGAAACGCGCGGCGATAATCAATTATTTTGTTATTCCACGGGCCGGTCATCTCCGCCAAAAGAAGCAACAGGACGAGACGTCGGAACCGGTCGAAGAAAGGCCGAGCCGGCGGGGCGTCCTGCGAGCGCGCCTGGCCCGCCGAGCGCTCCATACAAATTTATATGAAAGTCTGACGTCATTCGAGTGATTAGAAAGGTAATTCTTTTTTATAAAGGAATTTGTTGCAATTTAATCCTGACTCCGTTACGTATACACGTGCCTCTGCAGGATTGCAGTCGAGTTGGTGATCGTTAGGTACGTATCAAGAGGAGCAGCAACCCGTAGTGAAAATTTTTTGAAGATGACGATGTCTCGAATCGAGCGAGGGCCGGTCGACAAGAGCGCCATCGCGGCCGCGTGCGGCTGCTGAAGTAGAATTCCCTGACGAAAACCTGCGCGAGCGCCAAATCAAATTAACATATTTAAAGAGTAAATCGATAACGTCAAATGAAAAAAATTGTCGCATCGAGAAACTTTATCAAACAAAATACATGGCAAACAAACATTTTCCGTTCTCAAGCTTACATAATTATCCGCTTAATGAACTAAACATGGTACTAAATCGTAACCGGTTTGTGGAGAAATAATAAAGATAGCATGAAACGTAAGGATTTTCGTCTATCGAGAAGAAAGGTTCTACTAAATGTGTTTTTGTTCTGTCAAGCGCTTACAATCAAGACTCCAGAAATGTGTTGATAATAAATAAAGTAAGCCTTATAGGTTTTGTGATCAGTAATACAAAGCCAAAAATTGTCTATGCTCCATTTTTAAATGATTACGTCGATATAAGTATGTCCCTAATCAACAGCCCAGTTAAACGTTTTTTAGTGTTTTTTAACATACAACGCCACCTATGAATTCATCGCGTAAATATCTGAAACCACAAAACATATCTAAGCGCCTTCTTTCTCTCCTTGACTGTCTTTCAACAGTATTTTTTGGTCATATAGTCGGATAAAAGTTTCATGTAAGTCTAGACTTTAATGCAAGCCCGTCGGCTCATGCGTGGGTACACACCGCCCGAGAGCACATAACGATTCTGTCGCTTTATTAGCATTATTACGGATTAGATAAGATAACGAGGTTAATGCATCGCCCACGTCGGCCGCGGCGTAAACACGGGAGAGTCTAGAGATTTTTTAGAATTCTAAGAATAAAGCGGCATCGAAACACGTGGGCACGGCCACCGCAGACGGGCGCCGTGCGCGCGCGCCGGCACTCGATGCGGGGCGTCCCGTGGCGATGCAAGCGCGGCCCGCTCGTGTATCCAGCTCCACGTTGCTGTATGCTCTAGCTTTACAAATAGTGGCCGTTTAGCTACTGAAATAAATTGACTTTCATACTAACAATTGTTTCGTAGGAAACGGCTACGATATTATCAGGGATACATTATTAAAACTTCTACCATTTTGACATCTATTAAATTTTCAGAAAAATACCATTTGTATAGAAAATCTCTCTTGTTATTTAAAAAATGCACATAATATAAAAAAAAAAAACTCCATTGACAACCACCTATATAATTTTATAAATATATAGTATTTAAATAAAAACCTTTTGGGATCCCTTGTAGAGCGATTTGGCAATTCAAATTGCTTATATGTTTCTTTAAATCTCCTAGATCCCTATCAAGCACGGGTACACCGCGCAATAATGATCAGCTGGGCGTTTTCACACGCGCATCGATGTACGACACCGTTTAACGCGCTAAAGAAATGTGCGGTGTTGAATTGCGTAATGTCAGCAAGCTGAACGGTTTACTTTAGTAAATAATGGACATCGGTTTTGGTCAGTTGACCACGGCTTACTTCCTCGAGATGTGCGCTACCGCGGCTACTGGCGGTTGTGACGTCACGGGCGTCTTATTATAGTAATTGTCTTGTTTGTGCGCGGGCGCGGGCGCGGCGCTCGCCCGATCGGAATACACGCTGCGGATTTTAGCTTATTTTATGGAAAGTGCTGCAGATGGAAGCTACCACAATTCTTTTTTATCTTAGGACTTTCCTGTTGATTTCGTTTCATTTCTAATCAGCGTCCTCCCAAATCACTGGGATCGTTAGAAACATTTGAATAGTGAGCAAATAATAATGGATTGTAATTTTTCACTTGGAAAAAAATGAAATATTTCTGTTTAATCCATTCCCTTTAAAATAATTTTCACTAAACTAAAATTCACAGGAAAACCTCGAACTAAATAAAATTGGCATTTATTATGTCTCAAACCCTGTCAGAGTATGAATTCTAATCTCCACAAATGTTTATGATCTCTTTCCGTATTCGTCTGTTCGGAGTACGCATTTAGTACAAACGCCTCTGACATCAGCTAATAAAAAGTAATTTATGTTTATTCCTTTAATTGGGTCTGATTTTGACCGCCCCATCGCATTGGCCGGTTCATCTACGGTCGGATTCGAACTTGATACCTTTTCGTTTCAAATTAATCCTTTAAACCACCGAGCTACCGCCACGGAACGGTTTTGAATCGGCGTAAAGTTGACGAAAGGACGAAAACCCGACCTTTGTATGGTAAAGCCAAGGGGCAAGCTGCCGACCGCTATGCGATCTCTGCTTCACGAGAGATCTTTTCCAAGAAAAAAAAACTTAAATACGTTAAAATAAAAACAACCAGCTAAGTGCGAGTTGAACTAGAGCACCGAGAGTTTCGTACTAAAACATTATAAATTTTTATTAAGTACTTAATACGAATTCTCTTCATTCATTGATTTGCGGATTCTTAGAACGAATCCCATTCACACTTGGCCGATTTTATTTATTGTTTTCCTTAAGTTTGCACTGTGACCACAGCAAGTTTGACACGTGTATGTTACTAGTATTTCGATGAAGCAAAAATAAGAAAAATGCCGTATTACGCCCTAAGTACGCACTCACCACTTAGCGGGTGTACTGGACATTGAAAAGAAACGAAACAAATCAAGCTATATACTTTTTATAAAATGTTTTTCTATAATCTATAGGTAAATAATTATTTACCGCATTTTTTAAAAAGTTTAGGCGAAATAATTTTGGAGATAAGGGGAAATGGTAAATTTTCACCGATTTCCTTAAATAAATTTAAAACTACATATTTATATTAAAATTATAATACATATACATTTGAAATCCTCACATTTGATGTGTTACATGGTACAGATTTCATTTTTTTTTTTAATTTTCTAATTTACTTCACAAAAGTGATCCTCATATATAAAATTCATTTATTTACGTCACATGTCCGTATTCGGATCACAAATCTAAATGTATGTACTAAACGTCAACTCAATCGATTCAGTTCATTCGGAGCCAACCGGCTGTGACAGGCGGACGGACGGACGCGTGACTATAAGGGTTCTGCTTTTTTTTTGAGGTACGAAATCCTAAAAAATTACAACGCAAGCATATGAATTTGTAGTTTAATAATAATAATTGCTTTTTACAATCTAATCTTACAATCACAATTCGTCTTACTCATTCTTAATATCGATAATAAAGTCCAGATACATAGTGACACAAACAATTGAAACATTGTTTTAGTTATAAAGAACGATGTTGACATTGTAGTTAAAGTTTAAGCTGTTACATGACTGGGTACTCCAGTGCTTAGATGGAGCTTAAATACGCGACGTCAGATAATGGAAAGCTTTAAGGGTTCAAATCGTATAATGATCTTTATAATAATAATAATAATAATGAATATATATCTCTACATTTTATCTTAGGAAAAGTAAATTGAAATCAAAGAGCAATATAATATGGAGACGCGTCATAAATTATACATCTTTGGTGCATTCAAATACTCACTTTTAACTCGCATGCAAGTAATCTATTGCGATCATTAACAATATTAACATTCAACCATTTCTGTACAACACATCTGTATGTATATTTTCTCCGTTTAATTAAAAAGCGTATGCTCGAACGGGACACCACGAGCGAGGCTGTACAAGCGCTCTCCGGGTCGTGGCGCGGGTGCTACTTTTGTCCGGGGCTCGTGGCTGAACTCGTCCGAGATTTCTTAGATCAACTTAATGATCAACTTAAATAGCATTAAAAGTTTTGCCAAAATGGCGTGTATTATTTGTGTCATTCTAAGATTGCAGTTTCATCGTTCTTATTTAAGGCCCCTGACACAGCGAGACACGCATAGGTTTAATAAAAAAAATTCAAGTACTTGATGGTTAATCTATTCTTCTAAACGGAAAAATATGATAATAAGCACTCGCGCACGTAATTAATATATTTTAGGTTTTCATATGCAAAATGACGTGCGAGTACTTATTCAAAATTATTTTTTGGGACAAATATTCGTTCCACCAGATATATTTGTAGTGATAATATTTAAATATATTTAATTTTTCTTTTGAATACGATTAAAACAATAATATCAAAAGACATTTGTATGAATATAATGCTGTTTTTATAAAAATGCTAATGAATGTTTATCGCCGTACAGGGGACTGGCGTCCGACTGGCGCCGGCGACGAGAGACAGTCGTGTCTTCTCGGAAAGTGTGGCTATCCTACTGCGAACGCTACGCGGCGAAGTTTATGGCGAAGCGCCCCCCGCCAAATGGCCTCGTGTGTTTTAACGGAAACTCGCTCCTAAACTTGGCCTAACAGAGAAAAACAACCGCTCGCCGCAAAATGTACTCTATGTGATACCGCGGGGACGCAGCCCGGACACTGCACGGGGCAGCGCCGGCTGCCCGGGCGCAGCCGCGCACTGCAAGGCATGTAGTCTCGACTCGAGGACTGGTCGTGTGGCTTCTTATTGCTGATTGAAAAAAAGTATATCGACTTCCTTCGCCCACCAAACGTGAAATGCGGTTATTAAGGCTAAAATTTGTGAGGAATGAAGTGAGTAGCAAAGCTATCGCTTTGTGTTATAGAATAGGCATCGTGACCGACTCGAGAAACGCATTCGGTGCGTTACAGAGAGCACCGCCGCGGCCGGGCGGGCGGCCCGCGGGCGTAACGGACAGTGTGGAATATTATATGACGCGCCCGAAAAGTTCTGGAGCATTTTCGGCACACTCTATCGCATCCAATGACGCAATATTAAAACACTACCGTTTGGTGCTGTGCTATGCGTGATGTTGTTTCTGAAAAAATAATTAATAAATAGTTCTAAACTAATTCAAGGAGAATTTGAGAGAAATACGACCTTTTTTAAACGATTTTGACTTGCGCGAGTAACCCCCCGCCCGCGTCCACGTCCGGCGGTGCTGCGATTTATTACGTTCCATTCATCCATTAATGATCGAGTGGTGAAACTCCTTTATAAGTCAGTGACCGGATAGTGAAATAACGCGGGATACGATGAAGAAACAAACGTGATTCACAGCCGACCGCATGCGCTTGCGAAACGGCGCGTCCGGGGGCGGGCGGGCGATTCTCCGTAGCAAAAAAAGTGTTTTACAAAGTAGATCACTTTTCCAAGTAAAAAAACAATGTAAAGTTTTTTTAGTGCAATACAAAAATATTGCAACTAAATTCTTTTAAAAACGATCTAGCATATACGGACGGCTTAATGTGTACCGTTAATAATACTAACGTTTCCGAGTAATAAATGACATATACTTGGCGAGTTTCATCAGCAACCGGTAAAACATTGCTAACGAAGCGGATGACACGACCATGTTGTAGTGCCGACTTCAATAACGCACGGTGAGATCTATGAATCCGCGGACTGCGCGGGATCGTTTTGCATTAGATTTATGTCCAACAGAAAAAAATGTGTACCTCATTATTAACTGATATTGATTTTAATACTTTGTAAAAAATGGTTATTGAAAAAATCGTAAGGTCTCTTTGTACATTAGGGGCCCTCCATAAATTACGTCACGCAAATTTTAAGGTCTTTTGACCTCTCCCTCTTTGTTACAGAAGGTCACTCTTGTGTAAACCCCTCCGCCTCTTGTGTGACGTCAGATATGTTTAAATTTTATATTTATAAGTAATTAAATTATATTATAAAACAACAAATATTCCAGTTCTTTTTATTTATATTAATAATAATATTTAATAAAATCAATATAAAGTTAAATATATTAGATATTGGACAAAACAAAGGCTAAATTAAAGAACTACAAACGGTTAATAATGTTAACAAACGAGACAAAACTTCATCATCTCGTGTCCACGGACATTGGACCTCCTCCTTGATATTGTTTATCACTGACATAACAGGTACTTCGTTTTCGTTTTGGATGTTAAGGATACACTATCCGTTGTGTTAAAACTTTTTTGCTTCTCAGCACGTAGCATCGCCATCATTCATAAAACAATGAATTCGTCCGGTACGTCTAGCTGCAATTCTTTAAGGACGGATTTTTGCGATAGGTAAAATCTCTTGTTGCTTTTTATGTGCTTATTTGTGTTGGTTAGCGGCTTTGTATGATGAACAATATAAGCCACATATGCCTATATTTTTATCGTTAAACAAGCTAAATCGTTTATATATAAATTTCGCCTTTTAATATTTTGGATTTTGACACGTGAAGGCTCAAAGCTTTTGACCCCTCCCCCCTTGTCACAAATTGTCACATTTCGCAGTGTTCAAGAGTGAAAAATTTATAAAAGAAAAGAGATATTTAAAAATGAAACGTATATTTCTATCATTAATTAAGAACATTTTTTTTCAAATCTATTAGGGGTGAAGGGATCAGTGGTACGTATTTGGTATAAAAATAGTACAGTTGCTATATTCAACTGTTTCGTTCAATGGTAGGGAACCCTGGATAAAGGCGTACAATTTCTGCCCTGGCTGATTTTCTACTAATCAGTAACCAATAATATCTGGTAACGTCTGTCGCTATTCAGCTTGTGATTCCATCCTTTTTCTCTAAGCATTTGAAGCGACGCGCGAGTGCGCGCGCGCACGGCCGGCGCGCGTCCGTCCGCTTTCGTCGGGGCCGGTTATTCCTGTTGTTTGTTTTCGAGTGTACTCGGAGCCGGTTCCCATCGTCGTCGTTAATTTAGCGCCTCCGTAATTTAAAACTTTTTATTGTTTCAAGATTTATGTTGATTGTAAAAAATTTGGCGGTCGCCTTAACGCGTCACGGCCGCGGCGTCGCGGGCAGTCGGGTGGACCGATACGGTGAATGCGATGCTACTTTTTACAATACTCATAAATATACATGTCATGATATTGTGATATACCTTGCCAGTGTTTCTGCAACTATCTCATACGTTATTACCGCACTGAAAGCGATATTATTTCACTTCGTACATCCCTTTATTGTTTATCGTAACTTTTTTTCGTTTTCGAAGATTCGAATGCTCGAAGCTTCCGATAATTCATTTTAAATATTTGTAAAATAAAATTAAATTGATGACTTTTCATCCGACTTCACAAGAAAGTGCCCAATAAGTCATCGGCCGCCGCTCTCAGCCGCGGCTGGCCCTAGGACGCGCGCGTGTCGCGTGCCACGAGCTCATTAGCTAGCCTGTTCTCATGAATGGATTTCGGCGATAGACCGAACTCTTTATGGTCGTGTTTTTCAAGAACGAAAATAACGCTATCGCGCCGTACATCACGTTAATTACACGGCGACACGAGTACACGCGATAACGCATTCGTAAGGCAATTTGAATACATATGCGTAATCGGCGGGAACCACTAAAATGGGGCGTGCGGCCGCGCGGACAGGCTGTGCTTGCACCTGCCTAGGAAATTTTCATTTTTCGGCATTTTCAGTAATCGAAGACCGGTCGAGTGCAAGTTAAATTTACATTACAGTTCTAGTGCGATTTGACATAATCTCGAACAAAGGAAATGTCAAAGCAATACTCATCGAAAAAAATATCAAATTAAGATTGAATATATACCATCGGTGCATGAAGTGCATCTGTATCTTTATATCAGGACAGTATCTATATCTCTGCTTCATGAACTAATATAAACCTCATCAGCCCTCATTGCTGTATGTGGTGTTTTTTGGTGGCCGCCATGAACGTATAAGTAGCCATTTATACCGTTTTTCATAGCCTTTTCAATTATAGATAAATAAATTTTAATTGATACCAAACGAAGAAATTTTTTTCTTCAAAAACTATAACACATCCCATTACTATTTGTAATATTATAAACACGAAAGTTTGTGAGGACGCATGGATGTTTCTTACACTTTCACGTAAAAACTACTGAAAAGATTTTTGTTAAACTTTACAGTAATATATATAGCTCATACATCAGAATAGCATATGGGTTACAATTTATAAAGATACTAAATTTTAGTTGTGACTTCGTTCCCGTTAAGTAGAACGAAATCTTTAATCATGTCCATTATTGGTAATATTAATGTTACAGAGACGGTTAAGTTCAACATCGATCCGGGATTCGAATCGCAAGGAAGATCGGGATCAGAATCAACAGTGTGAGCGAGATCATTTCATAAAATACTATCGACATATATCGATTTTCGGTAAAAGAGTATGGGTTCTTCTTAGATAATTTCATTGAATTAAATTGAGGCCAGAACCGAGATCTAGATCAAAATTAGAATTGGAATCAAGAGTGGGATAAGATCGGAATCATGACTGACAGCGTGATATAAAGATATAAAGGATAAAATAATTAATTCTATGTCTATGCCGGAGAACGCTAATTATTAAAATGTTGAGACGCTAGTTTTAAAATATTCGGGAAACTATAGCTTGAGAATCACTGGTCTGATTTAAGCGTTTCGTTTTTTATCTTGGAAACAAGTTTTCTGGCCAGGTTTTAATATAAATTTGGTTGAAATAAATGACTTATGGCGTCAACAATAACAATTTCAGTAGATTATGTCGGAAGAAAGATAACGGCCCCGCGCGCGCGTCCTTGGCAGTGATGATAATGGACAGTAAATTAATTTTTTTTGTTTGTGTCACGTCTATAGGCAGGTATCGCATCAAAAACATAAATGTGAAACGAGAGCCAAGTCCAATATTAATACATAGGCCTTGGTTGTTGACTTCAACGACACAAGAAGTGAGATCTAAACGAGAGCCAAGTCCAATATTAAGACATAGGCCTTGGTTGTTGACTTCAACGACACAAGAAGTGAGATCTAAACGAGAGCCAAGTCCAATATTAAGACATAGGCCTTGGTTGTTGACTTCAACGACACAAGAAGTGAGATCTAAATCATTTATGTTTTTGATGCGATACCTGCCTATAGACGTGACACAAACAAAAAAAATTAATTTACTGTCCATTATCATCACTGCCAAGGACGCTCGCGCGGGGCCGTTATCTTTCTTCCGACATAATCTACTGAAATTGTTATTGTTGACGCCATAAGTCATTTATTTTAACCAAATTTATATTAAAACCTGGCCAGAAAACTTGTTTCCAAGATAAAAAACGAAACGCTTAAATCAGACCAGTGATTCTCAAGCTATGGTTTCCCGAATATTTTAAAACTAGCGTCTAAACATTTTAATAATTAGCGTTCTCCGGCATAGACATAGAATTAATTATTTTATCCTTTATATCTTTATATCACGCTGTCAGTCATGATTCCGATCTTATCCCACTCTTGATTCCAATTCTAATTTTGATCTAGATCTCGGTTCTGGCCTCAATTTAATTCAATGAAATTATCTAAGAATGAGTGTGCAGAAAATTCTTACAAGTGTAATGAGAATATCAATGTCGTATGTTTCATGTTTCAACACACTGGATGAAGGTATCTGGCAAAAGACATATTCCTTTCTTATATAAACCTGGTATCGACCAGCATGACCTTTTTTCTCTAATTATATAGTAAACTGAATTACTTAAATTATAAAACAAAATGAGCCGTTAAAGAAACACGTTCCATGTGGCACAATGGTATAGGGATTGTAGAAATGCAGATAAGAAACTAAGAATTTCATGTTCTTTATTTGTGCTTTGGTAACCTTCAACGAGACAACTCGATTTATTTAATTCACCACATGAATGAACTCAGCCGCTGTGAACCTAACATGTGAGCGCAGGTTCTACATGTCTTTTTTTGTGATTAGGTAATACCTGTCTTATCCGATTTTGATTAAATATTATACCTGAGAAAACTCACTGTCGTGTAAAATTCAACCTAGATATATATTACACTTATGGGAAAAATAGTAATCTTTTATAAAGTTCCCTGCCTAAAGGGTCTCAAAGGGACTTTATTACTAAGCCTCGACTGGCTGTGTGTCTGTCCATCAGCGAGCTGTTTCTCATGAACTCTAATAGGTGACAGTGAAATTGTCACGGAATGTGTATTTATATCACCACAAAAACAACAAATAACAAAAATTAAAATAAATTAAAAAGGATAGAGGGGCTGCCATTCAAGAAAATTTTTTGTTGTGTTTATTTCTCGATTTTAATAATGGTCATAGATAAACGCTTGAAATGTTTAAGCAGAATGTATAGGAAAACAAAAAGTAAAACGGTGTCTCGCCTTTTTTCTATTTCTTTTCTCCCAACAAAAATGAGTGAACCTAATGTAGAAATTCCATATATTTTGAAGTTTTATTACAAAAAAAAAAGAAAAAAAGCGACACAAGCTGCTAAAAAAATTATGACATTTATGGACCTAATGAAATGTCGGTAAGAGTACCATAAAACTGGTTCAAAGGTTTTCAGTCCGATAATTCTGAAGTCAAAGATTAACCTCGCTCTAGGCGATCTATTACGGAGAAAATTGATACCATTTTGAAATAAGTGGAACCAGATAGGCATTTTACCTTTGACGATGTAGCTGAAAAGCTGAGGGTTCACCACAAAATAGTTTTGACCCATTTGAAAAAAAACTGGATGTACAAAAGAGCTCGATAATTAGGTTCCACACGACCTCATTGAAAGAAATCTAGTAAATCGTGTACTTATATGTATCGCTATTGAAACAATGAAACCGAAACTTTTTTGAAAAGATTGTTCACTGGTAATGAAAAATGGATTACCTACGACAAAAACGTGCAAAAAATGTCATGGTCCAAAGGCAAGAGAGCTCCACAGACTATAGCGAAACCCGGATTAACTCGCAATAAGTTAATGCTATATATGGCGGGATTGATGTTCAATAATTATGAGCTTTTACGGCTGCTGCCAGTCGGAAAAAACCATAAATACGGATCTCTACTGCCAATAGTTGATGAGACTCAAGCAAGATGCAGAGAAAAAACGCTCCGAATTGTTCAACGGAAAGGGTATGTTTATTCACCGCGATTACGCCAGACCGCACACATCTTTTGCCACTCAGTAAATATTGAGAGAGTTTGGTTGGAAAGTGTTAGTTAGTACAGCCCTGACCTTGCATCTTCAGATTTTCCATGTTTCAATCTTTTCAGAATTTTTTAGAATGGTAAATTCTACAATAAAAATTGTAGAATGGTAAACTTTTTTCTCGGCCTCATTGATTGATTCGATTGATTCATCAGTTTTGTAAATAAACTAAATTAAACACACTTAAATTTTTTTTTTAATATATTTTTAATGGCAACTGAAATTAATCTACAATTTTAAGTTGACAATAGCAAGAATCTGTAATCACCGCCCCTTATGAACACGCATGTGTATTATAGTACAATATTATAATATGTCTACCGTTCAAACAAGAAATACAAACATACTATTATATTTGCGACAATAATGTATTAGATCAAATTTTTCAAATTCACAAGATTGAGACGATCCCGTTCGATTATTTAAACTTAGTGCAATTGTTTGAATTGTAATTTCAAACGTGTCTTCTACTCTCGTCAGTACGGAACTTCAAATAAAGAGTCCCATTCTCACCTTGGCCGTTTTTTCCTGTTTTTACGGCATTTTTAAGGAGAAAAGGAACATGCGATCCACCAGAGAGAAAGTAACAATCGCTATACCATGGCGAAGAAGGATCACCGGCGCGTTGTCGTTTAAGGACTAATAGGACGTATTGTAAAGAATATCTACTATATTTTAAGGAAGAAACATGATACCTGGAGAGTGGACCACAGCAAGACTCACTCACTGGACGAAACGCGACCGTGGAATTTATTACTCCCATCGATACTTTGTGAGATAACGGTATCTCAGCGGTTGAGTTGGTCCATTTCCGTGCTCAGCGCAGTGGCGACAGTATAGCTTTACCACAGACGTAGGTTGTTACTTTTAGAGTCATTTGTGTCAAATTTATATTTATACACTCACGTAACAAACTTGATGTATTTTTTTCGAAATAAATGTGGTTCGCTTGAGCGGCTGTAAGAAGAGCCCGCAAGCGATTGAGTGAGGTCGCTGGCGGCGGTGATTGATGAGCCGCGCGCTCTGACGGCCGGCGCCGGCGCCGCTGAAGGAAACTATATTACATTAATCAAGTTCAAATTACAATGAAATTTAGACGGACCTCTGTTCTTCGAGTGTCCCCCGGCCGCTCCTCGATTCGGCTTTCGACAGTCAGGTGGGCAATTTTGACAGAAAAATAATGTTACTCGGTTATTTGACTCGTCCAGTTGATAACACCTCTCTTTCATTAAATTTCTATTATTAATTGGTTTAAATAAGTAAAACATTCAATTAATACGAAATGTGTAACTTATGTAGCGTTTGATAGCCTTTTGGAAAACGAGAAAAAACCTCAAAGACGAATATGAAAGGTGCCTAAAACTTATCGTCTATCATTTCTTTGAAGAAGGAAAACTTTTTATAACTTTTTCGAGAAGCAAACGAACATGCGAGCTCGCAGATAGTTGTTGAGTGCCGCGTCCTATGGACTCGCGCAACGCCAGAAGTCACCGGTGGTGTTGCCGTTGAGTGCAATATGGATATACTACAAAACATCGTTATAATCGTGGACTTTATTTCATAGGCGTTAAAGAAACCAAGAATCAAATCAAGAACTTATACGACTTCCTAGGGATTTCGAAGTAGGGTAGGTATATTGCAGCTTAACCATTGCTATTGCATCTAAGAACACATATTCCTAAATTATTCTGAAACACGTACTTATGGATTTCTATATAAACTAATTTGAATATTCGGTACGAAAAATACAGGAATTGTTAAATCTCAATAGTAATATCAATCTTTTTTTCATAATAATTTAATTGAAAAAACAATATTACTTGAAACAAATTTTGTAGTCTACAAAATACTGAAAGCGTTTGACTCTACGGGCCAACTCCTAAACACCCCACTACTTTCGAGCTCAAAAACTTCTAAAATATATATATACATATAAAATAAATTTTCCAGCTCAAAGGCAACAACGGTATGTCAAATACCGCGCGTGAACCGAACCCGATCTTAAGCAACCGATCAGTGGGCGACAGGTTTTATTACCCAAAAAATGAGACTTACTCTCTCATAATCCTTTTGTTTTATATTAAAGGGCTTGAACTTTAAATCCTACATGCCATATCTCTATATCAAATCAATTTCCTCTCAATCAATAAATCTCAATAAGGTAATTTTTAAGGAAACCGCGCTGACTATGCGTTTTGGAATTGCCGAATAATTGTTTTATGATAATGTTACGTAAATAGAATGTTTACTGAAAAATAGTTCATTTTTAAATTTTGTTTATGGTTTACTTGGATAATCAAAATTTAAGTTAAATTTTTTTTACAAACATCATAGTTGACATTAATGGAATAGCTCTCCCTAGGACTTCAAAACAACGGTATCTGATGAAAATACGATTTCTGAGCACAAGGTGAAAGAAAAAACTTTACTGATTCTTGAAAATTGTAAATTTTCTGCAGGCAGTTAAAAATAATCTATTGTTTTAGATATAAGCCTATAATAGTAATATGTACAGAAGTAAATAAAATGTATTCTCTATCAAATGAATCGGCTGAGTGACGCACTCTAGGAGACGAGGGAAGTTTACACTAGATATTAGATAGAATAGAATCCGTTGGAATACGTATATCTAATTAATGTGAAAACACCTAAATTATTAATCATAATATGATTAATAATTTAGGTGTTATAATAGAAAAAATAGAACAATAGAACTCACAACATTTGCGTGTTCTGTTTAAAAATGTACCTACAGTTGATGACAAGCTTTAGCCCCGTGACTAACATTACATACTTGAAAATTCATTAATACTCAACAAACTATGTATAACAATTAAACTGTTAAACACAATGAAATTAACGAAGGAAATGAATGCGTGATAACAAAGGGTTACGTAATAGTTAATTATAATACATAAACAGCTCTTTTTGATAAACAGGCAACGTTCGTGCTGCATTACAATTAGGTATATATCATTGTAAGCGATTTGCGAGACAATGTCAGGTGTCCGCCCACGGCGTGCCAATTAATAAGGCTTAAGTCAGACACGGGATTTGACTAACTTAGTTCATGAGCTCGAACGCGGTATGCAAAATGTATTACAATTGTCGTAATGTAAGATAAATATCTATTCGTATATTTAGGGTTTAATTTTTTTTAAATTCTTTTATTTGAATGAGATGTTATGCTATCATCGCAGCTGAGGGAAGCATGAAGATATAGAGAGAGAGACATTTAATAAGTATTTGAATAGCATCAGAAAACCCAATTTTAAAAATAGATAAAGTTATATTTTCATCAATTATCGTCATAACAAGCGTGACAAGTCTACCATTTAATTACAATGTAATAAAGTAGGGAACTTGCCCTAATCGTTAACGTTAAATTTAGATTACGTTTTCTCGTTTTTGCTCTATTACTTCCTCTGTGTCGTACTATGTCTCTCTTTGCCTCAGTGTTTAATTACAGACCTAATGAAATTTTCAAGTCATGACTTCTTCTAATATAATTCAAAATTAACTTCATTTAATTATAACCCACAATCTAAACACCCTTCAATCGTTTCACACAAGGTAGTCGGTTTCAGAGGCCTAAGGTTAAACGCGCCCCTTGCTGACACACACATATACTTTGCAGACTTTTTTCATTTGTTAAGTCAAAAAAATTTTCCACCTCTCTAAAACATACCTTTTTCACTCTACATCATTATTAATAAATCCATCTTTCAAAAATTAAGCAGCGATTGCATCTTCACTGCATTGATTTTTACCTTCATTTTACTTCTACAGTACTCAATTCTGGCTACTGCGCAGCGTAGGGACTAGAACTCCATTATGGATAGTCAAACACGCTTATCGTGAGATACTTTTACAATGTATAATAGAAAGCAAGACTTCATCCGTTTTAGTTCTCACATCCAATGAAATCAAATCAAAAATATCTTTATTTCGTAGGCAATAGACATTACGCTTGAATTGTGTCGTAAACAACTGTTTTCGACACTAAAATTACCACCCATTCCAAATGCTGATTCACCATGAGAAGAATGAGCAAGAAACTCAAGGGTTGCTCGTTTTTACTCATCAATACAAAATATTGAATAATTAAGAATTTAGTACAACACTTAGTAATAACATGAAGCAACCTGATAGCAGAGCAGTTTAATCCCAGGGCCTTTTTTTCATTAACATATTCAGATACAGTATTATTATACTGCTCTTGCCATATGACTTTCTTTTAACAACAAGTTTGAATTTGTAAAATGACAAATTTTGAATTTCAGCTGGGATCTTATTATATAAGCGCACACATTGCCCCTTAAACGGTTTATTAACTTTGCTTAGACGGGTTTTATAAATAGCGAGATCGTTCTTATGTTTAGTGTTAATGTTATGGATGTCGCTCCATTTTTGGAACGATTCTATACGTCTCTTGACATATATCAAGTTTTCGTATATGTATTGTGATGCTATTTGTATTTACTCTCCTTTTAATATTTCCATCATGTTTATTGCCTTTTGTAAGCAATGGAGCTAAACAGAAAAGCTCTTCATTCTGCAACTCTCTCATATACTATTAATATGACATTCAGTCATGCCTTTACTACTTTCAAACACTGACCTAATTTTGACGATGTTCACTTTTACTCCTTTTTTTAACAGAATCGTTCGCTGAGGGACCATTTCCTTCTATTTACGTACCGATAGCATAAAGATTATTTGGTCGTTGATGTATAAGAGTCAGTTCGTGGATAACTCACTCAATATTAGTTCACAAAAGGGTGAATAAAGTCCTGATGAGGGATCTATAACGGGGTCGTAATCCCTAGCCTTATGTAGGATGGTGAAAGATGGGTATCGCAGAAAAAATGAAAGTGTAATTAATGCCGTGGACATGCGATCTATGCGCAATACATACGGTGCATTGAAAATTTCTGAAATGAAAGAGGAAAAATTATTGTGAATTGTCAAAAATGAATTTATTGTTTTTTAAAATATTCTTCGTTAGCATAAATACACTTTTCCATACGAATAAACTAATTTTGAAAACATTTATGCCACTCTTCTCTGGTGAGCTCGGAAACATGTTTTCCATACTTTTCGACAGCATTTTTTGTTGTTGAAAATCGTTGACCGCTTAATTGGTTCTTAAATGTTCCATATAAAAAAAGTCACAAGATGCCAAATCAGGACTGTATGCAGGATTGCTCATAACTTCTACGTTTTTCTCCTTTGAAAATTTATTTGTCTGTTTGGTCGCGTGAATACTGGAATTGTCGTGATGCAACATGATACGATGTTTATAGTTATTTTTACGAAGTTTCTCCATAATTTCTGGCAAAAAAATGGTCGTGTACCAATTACTATTCACGGTACGACAATCCTCCAAAGCAAGGGTAGCCAAGTGTCCAGTTTTATTAAAAAAGTAAGCAATCATTCGCGCAGAGGTACTTCACTCACGGGCCACTTTGGTTAGTTTCGGCTCGTCTCTATAGACCCATATTGTCGATTGTTACTTCGTTTTGGAGCCGTAGAAATAAATCCATGTTTCATCACGTGTTACTATGTTACACACCAAATTTGACGCCCCTTTATTGAATCAGATAAGCATGGCTATGCACCAAGTGACGCGATTGGTTTTTTTAGCCTTAGTTAAATTGTTTGGGATCCACCGCGAGCATAGATTTTTCATACCCAAATGTTTGTGCAGGATTGATTGTATTTAACTCGTGCTTATGCCTAAGAATACCTGCATCTCATGGTAGGTCACTTGCTTATTTTTGTCGATCATACGACGCACAGCACCGATGTTTTTATTGTTCACAGCGGTGGACGGACAACCATTGCGAAATTCGTCACCGAGATTGACATATACGCACTTGAATTCTGCAAACTAGTTATAAATAATCGTCTTGCATGGTGCATTATTGTAAAAAGCAGTTTCAAGCTGAAGTAAGCTCTGCTGAATTGTCAAATTACACCTAAAATGGTACAAAATGATATTAAGAAAATTTTCACGATTTAAATACATGATGATGAAGACATGCAATTTTTAAATTACAACACAATTTAAAAACAATTGACAATTACATGAAACGAATACAATTCGTTTCGTAATTGTCAATAATTTAAATTACATGACAATTGTATTCGTTTCGTAGCATTGTCAGTGTTTTTAAATTGTGTTGTAATTTAAAAATTGCATGTCTTCATCATCATTGTTAAATCGTGAAAATTTTTTATCATTTTGTCACCATTCCCATTATTGTTGTTGTTCGCGACTTACTTCAGCTTGAAACTGCTTTAATAATGCGCCATGCCAGAACGACTTATAACTGGTTGCAGTAAACCAAACATGTCGGCTTACAATGTTAGTAATAATAAAAACATCATTGCTATGATCGACAAAGCGCTCAAGTGACCTACCATGGTCTGCGGTATGCTGGCATAGTTAGGATACAATCAACACGCAAGCAATTTAATTATCGAACGCTGCTGCGATCCCCACTATTTGGCAAAAAGCCGATAAAATGCGCTTAACCGTAACGCTCTGGAACTAATAAAGGGCGTGGATGATTGTTGTGTATGGCACACGTGATGGTACGTAGTTTGCGGCGCCAATGGCTGTCGACAATATGAACGAGCGAAGCTGTGAATGACGATGCCTGCTGCGCAGTGATAACATTTTAATGAACTGGACTGACTACCGGAAAGATGCGTGCCGTGGTATTGGTGATACGACCATGGCTATGGACTTTCGTAAACAACTGCAAGCATCGTATCATGTTGCATCACGGCACAATTCAGCTATTCACGCGGTGAAATAATTTCCAGAGGAGTGACAATACTTGTCAAACATCTTGTGGCATGGATTGTTGAAACAGTAGAAGCGGTCGGAATTTCGGCTGGCAATGCTGATAAAGTATGAAACTGTTTCCGACCGAAATCATAAATGTTTCAAACAGACTCTTTAATGAAAAGTTTGCTGGCGAAGAATGACAATAATTCGTTGACGTTCAATATTTCTTTCTTTCATTCGAAATTCAATGCCATTGCTCGCGTCGTCCCGGCTTTCATTTTTCGCGACTCTTTCACCATCTACACCAAGGCTTGGGATACGACCCATTATGACTCGTCGAGACGATACGTGAACTGTATTGGTGAGTTATCCGCGTGTTTCTTATACATCGGCGACCCAGCACTATGCTTTATCGGTACGTGGAATGTCCCTCGGCAACATTCTGACAAAATGCGAACATCGTCAATGAGTCGTGTTTAGTAATGAAAACAGGCTGATGTCTGTGAGACGAATGAAACTTTCTGTTGCTCCATTACGGCAACTGAAATATTAAAAAGTATACAAATAGCATCACAATACATACGAAAACGTATGAGACTATCGTTCCAAAAAATGGAGCCATCCTCTTTAAACTGCATGATCTCATATTTATAAACCCGTCTAAGCTTAATAAACAGGCAATAATATGCTTTGCTAATAAGATCCCAGCTGAAATTCAAAATTTGTCATTTTACAAATTCAAACTATTACATATTATTCAAAGTATCACATATTATTTGTCAAATATTACCCATATTTAAATAAATTTAAGCATCGTTTAACTTTATATTCAATGATCAATAGAAATAAAAAAACACAAACCTGTTGCGTACTTTTATCGAACAGGTTAGGTCAAGGTCGATAAATTATTTTGGTTAACCTGTAATTGGTGGTATCATCATAAACACATAGAAATTGTCCTTCCTATCGTTTACACCCCGCATTCTGCGACAGTAACTTTTGTTACGAAATATAGCCGCCGTTAAAAATTAAAGCCAACTAACGTGTGCTTTCGAAAAACTTTTCATGCTTATTTGTTTGCCTTTTTAACGACTCTCAAGCGAGCCCAGCTCTTGCGACGATGTTTTGTGTACACATATTACTGGTCGTAGAGCTGAAAAATGCGCTCCATTATAAAAAACCGACGAAGTACGTGTCATTTTCATACAAAGAGGATTCCGTATGTTAAAATATACGATAACATTTAATACATACAATAATTTCAATACATTTATTACTAAATTATATTGTATATTTTATAAAAATAGTAGATATATTTGAAAATACGGTAAAATGATGAATGCACGTCTTTTTGCCGTCCTCTGGTGGAATTCTTGTAACGCGCCTCGAATGAGGCGTCCATATTTATTCTATCATTGGTTTATTTCTTCAACGTTATGTTAATTGAATTATTTGCCTAGATCAATACAAGCCCAACACAAAATGTATGATAATATTAATCAACTACGTTAGTCTTTCTGGCGATAGAGAATGGATCCTTTGCGTTTGTATGAAAACATGAAAAGAGCTACAGAATCACCACACAGATATAAAAGAGTCTTCAAGGCATCCTATGTTTATTAAAGAGCACAGTATTAGAGGTATTATTTTAAAAGGTTTGATCCAACCTAGATAATTGCGGTTATAATATTACATGTCTCATTTCAATAAATGTTTCTAAATCAATCTGCCGATTTTCTTTTTGCCTGGTACATATTCAGTACTGCACGTGGTATGTGATGGTTTTGCTGTGGACGCAACAAGTGTACATAACGGCAGTTTCTTCTGCCCTTTAAATGTTAGGTTATACTTTTATCTGATAACATTTGGTCAAATTTCTTTCGTGATAAATATTTCTTAAGCACAGGTGTATTTTTTTGTCCCTTGTCCTCTTGTATTGTTAGAATTTTTCATGTTCGCTTTAGTAAGAGCTACTCGTTTAGCCTATATATTATAGGAAAGAAGGTTACCATTTTGTAAACTAATCTGATAATCTTCCGATCGATTTAGTTTTATTTCAGGAATGGGATTGACGTTTTCAATTTAAAAGAGATATAAGGTTCGTACGTATCTATACATTTTATTTTATTTTATTTTTTATAGTGTTTTTGAGGGCTAAATGGGCATGCGAGCCACTCGAAGGTAGGCGGTCAACGCCGTCCATGGACAGTCGCAACTCAAAAGGAAGCACTAGAGTGTTGGCGGTATCTTGGATTGGAATAGGAGATGACGTCTCATTGGACGACGAAGAGGAAGGGGAGCGATAGAGAGGAGTGGGTCACCGGAACTCTCACTCTCTTACTTCATGCCTGTATTCTGTGATAGTTTGTTGCTGCACCGATCGGGCCTGCCCATTTACATGTTGCAGCCAATTTAGACACAGCACGGTTCTACAATAGTTAAACTCTTATGATTTCATCTAGGCCCAACATCTATGAATTCGGACGTCAATTACTAATTCCTTCAAAATTTTCAATACGTCATCAATTAAAATAGGAAATAATCTGTGGAACACAAGACATCCCAATTTAACTGGCCTTTCTTTTAATGATGTTTCTATTCTCCTGTCTAAGCCATAAAATCGATGTGTGTTTACTAAGACAGGCATTGATCATTAATTATATTGACTGTAAAGAATTACGTTTATTTGAACACAAAAGAAGTGAAAAACCTGGTAATAACATATGCAAATGGAGAATACCGCAAGCCAAAACTAATAAACAAAGTATCGTCTCAAACAAATCATGTAATTTAAGTCAGTCGCGAGTCGAAGCAAAGCTCAGAGCCGGAGTCGCGACGCGGGCCGGGCCGCCTCATCGGTATGCGCCAATAACCGCCTCGTGCTCACTATGAATAATTGATCCGCTGTTTGGATTGTTGTCTCGCTTAAAACAGCGTTATGGGGCCTTAAAATTAATTGATCGACTCCTGCGCGCGCGCCTGCGGACTTACAATGGAGGCCGGCAGCCTCGTTTTGTTATATCTTATTCGGTAGCTGTTAAAGCTTACCGTTTCGCTCTAAGTTATTATTGAATAAACTTTTCCCGTAATGCATGTTCACGACATTCTCATCGTCCGGCTCGGTACTTACAGTAAATCAGAATATAAAATAAAAGGTCTCTTTACTTCACCGTCGCAAAAACGAAAGTGGTTTTTTTATTTGATGTCGAAATACGAATTCATAT